>CM029553.1:13825275-14090275 GCA_017141385.1 Sogatella furcifera
GCCAGAGGCTCTCCTTTGCTTGGTCAGACTATAAGTAAGTCTACCAGGTAGGCCAGCGTCCATAAGAGCCCAGCAGTCCACTTTTTTCCTGCCAGATGACGTCACTAATTTTATTTTTTACATTATGCTTTATACCTATATTTATGATTCGACATGTATCTAGGATTCCAATTTTCCAGCTGTTCCATATAGAATTGAAAATAGGAAAAATACCACGTAAAAAGCTCAATATCAATGAAAATAATTGTGAAAATATGTGAAAAAGATGAATTAATTTATTGAGTATTATTCCAATCGGATAATGATGAATAATGTTGTGATATTAGAGCAATATAATGCTATTGTTGTCATAAATTGGGGCCAAAGTTTCGAGAAGCTGACGCTCTCATTGAGGAAAAAAGTAAGCATTGGTGGGTTCAAACTATGCGATTACGATTATAAAAATGAAAATAATCATATTTCACTACAAAACAACAAGGACAACTTGGGAAAAAATATTGTGTCCTTGTTAATTGTGATGTTCTCAACTCATCAGAATCAATTACAACAATACTATTCTTCAACACTAACGAAAATAGGTTATGTTCACATCTTCATCAGCTGTGCTTTTCATTTTGGGAGCTAGAGTGCGACACTGTAGAAAATTAGTGACGTCAGATTTATGAACCATAATTTCCAGGCAAATATCCCACCTGGTAAGATTTACTAGCCTTGCTGTCACCCGATCTAGTTTCAATAACTAGTCAACTACAAGGTAGTATAACTACTAGTTTTTAGCTGTTTTCTTTCGACGCTAGTAGCCTCGAGAGGCTTTCTTTCGATGCGTGGAAAAAAGGCGTTTGTGAATGAAGAATTTCCAACCTACTTATTAGTGACCGGGAAACAGCAGGACATTGCTTGTTCAAGTTTAAATATCATTTGAAATGTTCTTTATTTGAATTTTGAGAAAAAAACATTTTGAATCTCAGATTTTTCTAAAATTTCAGTTTTCTTGTTATCCATTAATGATGATCACAGTTTTTCAGATTTGGAAGGTGACATAAGAATTCTTTATTATCGAACAAAAACCATGATTTTCGCCATGATATTCAGCCAGCAAAAGTGACATCAAATTTCAGGTGAAAGCCCGTAAACTCATCCCATTGCTATAGTCTCCCCAAGCAAAGAAGACATTCTGGCGAGATGTAAAATAGACATCAGCTTGGTCAATATTGATTTTGAAATAATATATTTTGTTTCAAATTATGGATCACAATGTTTCCCACAATTAGAGACCGAATTCATAATTGTTGAACCAATATTGACCGAGCTGGAGAAATTTTCTAATCATGCCAGAATGTCTTCTTTGTTTGGATAGACTATTATAGTGTGTCGCATAGCAGCTTATTCCCGCCAATCTCTGAGCAGGTCTGCCAACTTGTCTGTCCAAAATTGCCCGCAGTAGATACTTTCAGTGATTGTGTCGCTTTTTCCCTATCAACTCAAAAAGCAGGCGTAAACTAGAGTGGCGGTTGACAAACGACTGTTATCAATTCTCAGCTCTGTTGGGATAGTCAGCGAGCGGTCTGTGAGAGAATAACGAGTGGACAGCAGTCTCAGCTAGACTAATTCGCTTTCTCAGACAGCTTTAGACATCCCTGACAGAGTGAAATATTATTAACACTAATATTTGCGAACCGCCACTTTCTTTGGGTTCTGCTAAGGCGGAATAAAGTTGAGTACGCATCAGGGAATAGAGTTGTTGGAAAAGAGTCCTGGTGGGATATATCTCTTTCAATACTGAAATACCCTATAAGCGAAAAATTACTGCATAATGTATTGGCGAGACAGTATTATCTGAAGATCGCTCTAACATCTGATGTCAATATTATTAGAGTTTCCATCCAACAATGTATGAATCAATGTAATAATGTATGCAATCATGTAATGTATGTATGTATGCAATGTAATGTAATGTATCTCTATATATAAAAGCGAAATGGCACTGATTCATTCATTCATCACCAGAACTAAAAATCCACTGAACCGAATGCGTTTAAATTTGGCAGGCATGTTCAGTTAGACGTTTAGACGCGCGCTAAGAACGGATTTTAAAAACTTTTCAGGTAAAAAAAGTAAAGTAAGAGTAAAACTTTTCAGGTAAAAAACTTTTCAGGGATACGCTAAATATTTGAGTTTTTCTGAAGTTTTTCGGCGTTTTCTTAATTTTTTCGAGAACCAATCGGTAGAAAATGTTGATATTTGGTGATAAGGTTCAGATAAAGTCTAGAAATGTTGTGTTGAAATATTTTTGAAATCCGTTCTGGATTACGCCAGTAATCAGGTTTTTAAAATTGTAGATGTATTGCGGGTTGCATATGTTCCGCCTTGATACGACCAATCCTTAGTGTAAATTCAATGGTTCAGCAAGATCATAGATAGAGTAATTTAGAAGATATTGAATGAAGTTTTAAACTATGTCCGATATACTTCCCTAGGTTACGCTCGATATTAGAGTTTTACAATTTTTCGGAATTTTCGGAGGTTTTCTTAGATTTTCCGAGAACGAATTGGCAGAAAATTTTGAAATTTGGTAAACAGGTCCAGATTAGGTGAAAAATGCTGTGTTCAATGAATTTCGAGTCCCTTCTGAACGGAATTTGCAGGCGAACGAAGCGAGCCTGTTTGTCTTAGCTGAAACTGGCAGAGGTTTTGCAGGCGAGTGAAGCGAGCCTGTTTGACTCACTTACACTGTCGGTACTGGCGGGGGTCCAGGGGGCGGAGCCTCCTGGCTAGGCGGAGAAGGCGAGCGAAGTGAGCCTGCCGGCTAGTGTAATCATGTAATGTAATGATAATATTAATCGTGTAACCTGGCTGGCTCAGGTCTAGTATCAGAGTTTTCAGGTCCCTCCTGATCAATGTCAGGGCCTCTGACAAGACTTAACGACTGTTTTTGGGCAGCCGGGACCGACGGCTTAACGTGTCCATCCGAAACACGTGTAATGTAATGTAATCATGTAATTTAATGTATGTAATCATGTAATGTGATGTAGGTAATGGAATCAATTCGCGTTTTGAAGTTTCATGAAGGAAATCATAAGGTAAAAATAAAGGATAAAAAATAAGGATAATCATGAAGGAAAAAATAATTTAAGTGAATCATTCATCTATGCAATAACACATTGGAATCCTTATAAAATACAACGTTTTCCATTGAGTTTAAATTCATGACTCTACTATATCAAAAACTCATGAAACGTCTCAACTCACAAAAGACGTCGCTCAAATTATTGAAATCACATCAACTTTCTCTCAATTTCACTCACAAAATTACTCTCATAGAGAGCTATAGTATGTCCAAGCAAAGAAGACATTCTGGCAAGATGGGAAAATGACTCCAGCTCGATCAATAATCGTTGAAAATTTTTGACTCAAAACGTAGAACAGAATGTTTCCTACAATTTAAAAGCAAATTTGTAATTTTCGAATCAATATTGACCGAGCTGGAGTCATTTTTCCATCTTGCCAGAATGTCTTCTCTGCTTGGACAGACTAGTGTGACGATTCCTTTGAGATTCACTTTTCCTCCCAAAAATAAGCGAGAGCCAATCTCACTAATGATTTTAATGAGACGAGTAATTCGATTTCGAAGAAAATTGAACTATAATTTTATCATTACACTCTCGGGAACACACCTAGACTGACAAATTTTTGTCCCTTATACCTTTGACTGACTTCCCTTATAGAGCCCGCCCACTCTCAGTTCAATAGCTATTGAACTCAAGTGATTGGAACTGATTGCAATTCACTTGATTCTTTGAACCTGAATATTGTTTTTATTTTTTAGAGAATTGGCTCAGTCTTTCCTAAAAATTATGAGAAACGCACGGCACAAAAATTATGGAAGTTTTATTTGTTCCAATTATTTGATGAACAGAACAATTCAGTGCAATGTTCAATACATGGTTGTTACACCATTATCAATCTCTGCTAAACAGTTTACCAGTAACTTAAACTTTAAATGAAAAGACAAGACGTTTTCAAACCACTGATTTATTAGAAAATCGAGAAACCGGTTTCGGTTGTTACACCATTATCAATCTCTGCTAAACAGTTTACCAGTAACTTAAACTTTAAATGAAAAGACAAGACGTTGTCAAACCACTGATTTATTATAAAAATCCAAATACCGGTTTCGGTTGTTACACAATTATCAATCTCTGGTAAACTCTGGTGTAACAACCGAAACCGGTATCTCGATTTTTTAATAAATCAGTGGTTTGACAACGTCTTTTCATTAAAAATGTTATCGAATAATTTTCTTTTTCCATTTAAAGTGATAATTGGTATTCAATTGGGTGGCTCGTTGGAGGAGTGATAAAGCGCCGGTCTGATAACCAGGTGGACCCTGGTTCGAATCCCAAGCGGAAAACAATTTTTGACCACAGCACAATCACATAGATACGACCACCCCGTCTTTCGGAGGAGACGATAAGCCGTCCGTCCCGACTACCTTAAAAGTAGTCGTCATCTATCATCCATTTCATTACCCACGCACAAGCCTATGAGCTTATGTGGGCTTCACCCTCATAAACAAACAAACAAACAAACAATTATGGATACAATATCGAATTGGTCCAAGTAGAAATAGAATACTTTTGTCGTACTCACCTGGTGAATTTCACCAATTATATCCAACTTTCAAAACTTCACTTATGGCGGGGAATCCTAGTCACAACATGTTGAATAATATATGGAGAGGACTATCGGTGAAATAAGTTTTCCAAGGTAGAACATGATTCTATGATATATCAATAGCTACACATGACTAAAAAACTAGTTTTCTCCTAAGATTTTCTTTATATTCGGCATCTATATTATTATTACTCTATGGCTTAATAGTTTGTTTGTTAATTGCTCAACAGCCCAAGAAGTACCTAGGCCTACCATGGCTTAATAGTGGGGAGCTCCGAAGACGACCCACAGTCGACATAACCACAATTTTCCATGAGGGAAAATTTTGATAATGGTTGCTTTTATTCACATAATAAGTTGAAATTATGACGAAGCTCTACTGATTTTATACAGCCAAAAACACAAAAAATAGCACTAATTATTCACGATTGGGAATTATTGATTTTTGAAAGAATTTCTTAGAGCATCTTAATGGAAGTATTTAAGTATTCAGGAAATTTTGAAAAACACCACCAACATTTGAGAAATTTCGTTATAACATGAAATTTCCAGAGATTCAGTTGATATTGTGAAACTTCTCAAAAATAGTACATTTCGCACCTAGGGTCGAAAATGACGGTTTTCCGGCTCGGTTTTCAAGGACAAGGACTGGAAAAGATCGAGAGCCGAAAGTACATTTTCGCCCGTGGTGTCGAACTTTATTTTTCGACACACAACATCAATGCAAACAAAACAAATAGGATTAGTAGGTCCCAAGAACAGCTGGGCCAGATAGCTTGGAAGAGACCCCAATAAAATGAATAATTATTAAGCTCTTTAATATGAGCTTATGAGCTTCATTAAGCTTAATTATTAACCTCTTCATAATATGAATAGTATTGACAGAGATGGCAGTTGAACAAAGAGAATGATGAAGAAATCAAGCTTTCCAGAGATATATGGAAATAGTTGTTGAACAATGTTCCACAATTGAAACACTTATTTCACTAACATGTCAACACTTCTTTCAAACCTCATAATGCACCACACACAGTCTAATGGCAATGCAATCCTATGAATCTTGTTTCATTTAATCAGTGAAAATCATATATAATAATCAAATTAAAATTATTTGGGAGATGAACAACAGTCTCTGCCCTCATTATGAATTATAAATGCAATCTATCACTGGCGGCTCACGAAACAGGTGAAGTGCAGTACAGTAGAAGATACGTGCACTTCACCTGTTTTGTGGGTACAGTAGAAGATACGTGCACTTCACCTGTTTTGTGGGTACAAGCCGCCAGTTCACTTTATATGAATAGGAGCGCACTGTTGTCATTTATGTATGCTAATCTTTTAATGATTACACCAAAACGACCTACACACAAATGTAGCGTTACATACGTGCAATGGTGCATTTTGAGGTTTAAAATAACTATAATTATTGTTGTACACGATTCTCACTAGCATATTTGACATTAATTTATTAGCAATGAATTTATATGTAATACTAAAATGAGAGGAAAACAATGAACACAGAAATCACTACTCAATGTAGCGTAGATCTTCACTTATGTTAAGGAACTTATTTAAATTACTCAAATGAGAGGAAAAACATCGAAGTCACGATTGGAGTGAGCGCAAATCTACTATCAGAGGAAAAGAGAGAGATGGAGTGAGAGAAAGTTACCGGCTAACAAACAACTCGAGCAGAGTTCCGCAGCTGACTAAACGACGAGATCGCACTGGATCCCGCGCTTAGAATCTTCCCCCACCACTCAACTTTCACTCTGGAGAGGAATACTCACTTCGGTCCTTCCCAGCTACAGACAGGAACACTTATTACTCCAACCCTCTCGATTATAATCTAACAGCAATCATTCATCCACTCCCCCCACAGTTCCAAAACCATGGTTAGTAGAGTTCTATATTACGAGTATGAACCTTCTCCCATAACAACGTGGAGCTGCAATCCATTATTACGAGCCAACTGCAACTCATCCCCTACACACAGCACTATTATTTTTTATCTGTTGTTACAATTGCGACTTATATCAAGTACTAGCCGGCAGGCTCGCTTCGCTCGCCTTCTCCGCCTGGCAAGGGGCGGAGCCCCCTGGACCCCCGACAGTATAGGCAGTGAAAGTGAGTCAAACAGGCTCGCCTCGCTTACCTGCAAAACCTCTGTCAGTGTCAGCTGAGACAAACAGGCTTGCTTCGCTCGCCTGCAAATTCCGTTCAGAAGGGAGCACAGCACTTCTAAACCTAATCTGGACCTGTTTACCTAATTTCAACATTGCCAATTGCCAACATTATGCCAATTTGTTCTAGAGAAATCTAAGAAAAACTCGGAAAATTCCAAAAAATAGTAAAACGCCAATATTAAGCGTAACCTTGGGAAGTATATCGGACATAGTTTGAAACTTGATTCAATATCTTCCAAATCAGTTCATCTATAATCTCGCTGAACCATTGAATTTACAGTTAGGATTGGTCGTATCAAGATATGCAACCCGCAACACATCTACAATTTTGAAAACCTGATTACTGGCGTAATCTTGAACGGATTGCAAAAATATTTGAACACAACATTTTCAGACCTTATCTGAATCTGCCCACCAAATATCAACATTTTCTACCGATAGGTTCTCGAAAAAATGAGGAAAACGCCGGAAAACTCTAGAAAAACTAAAATATTTGGCGTAAACTTGAAAAGTTTTTAAAATCCGTTCTTAGCGCCTCTAAACGTTCAACTGAACATGTCTGCCAAATTTGAACGCATTCGGTTCAGTGGATTTTTAGTTCTGGTGATGAATGAATGAATGAATCAGTGCCATTTCGCTTTTATATATAGAGATTTTAAACAAAGGTGGTAAGTGGATGATGATGTTTAGGCTACATAGTGAATGAATGATGTTGGATGATGAATGTTCACATTACAATTCTAACTTTGAAAAACACTTTTCACTTTAAAAATCCTGAATTTTGATTGAGTTCATTGTTAACAATGAAGATCTGATCAGAAACACTAAATAAAAATGTTCAAAAAATTTGGGATTTTTTAATGAACTAGGAAAATTTCAGAGCGAAATAGAACCAAACAAACAAGAAGCCATTACAGCTGATACAATTTACTAGCGGCTCGTGCCCATGAAAAAGGTGAAGTGCTGTACAGTAAAAGATATGGGCACTTCACCTATTTTGTGGACACGAGCCGCCAGTGACATACAGACTTGTATAGTCTTGTAGGGGGATTCCTCAAATATCGAATTTTTATGTAAGATGAAATTTAATTTGTAATTTTCTGGGAATAAATTGATTTTTGATTTCATTAGATCATTGTTGTTTGAAAAGCTGTTGCCAAACATTTCGTCTGCTCCTTGTGCGCTCCAACAGCTGATGTTGTCATTGAACTATGACAATTTTTTTTTTGATTCCAGCTCTGTCAGTATTGGTTCAAAAATTATAAATTCTGTCTCAGCTTGTAGAAAACATTCAGCTCTACAATTTTGGAACAAATTTTGAACCAATATTGATCTAGCTGGAGTCTTTTTCCCATCTTGCCAGAATGTATTCTCAGCTTGGAAAGACTGTATACAGGGTGTTTCAGGAGGAATGTGCAATACTTCTCAGGCTGATTCCTTACACCAAGTAGACAAAAAAGTTCCATGGGACAAACCCTCAAAAACGCTTTGTTACCGAGATAACAATGGCGGAAAATTGAGATTTTTTAAAACATATTAATTTTTCTAATTTTTTAGAGGCTTTAGTGAGGTTCTAAAATAATCAATTCCTATGTAAAATTAGCTGAGGAATTGGATGAAACCAGTTCTAAGTTTGTAACTTTAGCGGTTATCGAGATAATTGGATAAATATGCTAGAAAACGCAATTTTTCCTCCTGAAACACCCTGTATATGGAGAGAATGTGTGTGAGGGAGATAAACACTAGACTCGAGAGGAAAAGTAAAAAGCAGAAGGAAAATAAAGGTTTTCCAGATTCTCGTCAAATTCCTCCTGAAAGGAATGGCTCAGGAATGTTTACGGAGTGGAAAAAATCGAGATCATAGTCGGTCCAAGCAAAAAAGAGCCTCTGGCAAGATGGGAAAATGACTTCAGCTCGGTCATTATTGCTTCAAAAAATATTGATTGAGTCTGAAATTGTAGATCAGAATGTCTCTCAAACTATTGAGACTAGATTTGTAAATTTTGAACCAATATTGCCCGAGCTTGAATCATTTTCCCATCTTCAAGAGTGTCTTCTTTGCTTGGTTAGACTATATTATTAGTTCTCCTTCTTCATTGACATTCTTTCTTCGTCTACTCTCATCTGGGACGTCTCTCTCGTTATTCTTCTTCTTCTTCTTCTTCTTCTTCTTCTTCTTCTTCTTCTTCTTCTTCTTCTTCTTCTTCTTCTTCTTCTTCTTCTTCTTCTTCTTCTTCTTCTTCTTCTTCTTCTTCTTCTTCTTCTTCTTCTTCTTCTTCTTCTTCTTCTTCTTCTTCTTCTTCTTCTTCTTCTTCTTCTTCTTCTTCTTCTTCTTCTTCTTCTTCTTCTTCTTCTTCTTCTTCTTCTTCTTCTTCTTCTTCTTCTTCTTCTTCTTCTTCTTCTTCTTCTTCTTCTTCTTCTTCTTCTTCTTCTTCTTCTTCTTCTTCTTCTTCTTCTTCTTCTTCTTCTTCTTCTTCTTCTTCTTCTTCTTCTTCTTCTTCTTCTTCTTCTTCTTCTTCTTCTTCTCTTGCTTCTTATACTTCCTCTTTCTCTCCAGCTTTCCTAAAGGAATTTATCATGTTATTATATTCATCCCAAACAAAATCTTGTGATACAGGTAAGTTCAAAATTTTTTCACAATTTTTGAACTGGAATCCTTCGAAAAATATTTATAGGCGCTTCTCGTCTCCAGATTAATAGTTTCATTACATTCCAACTGATTCACTGCATATTATTCAGGGGTGTTTTGCTCCTTAACTTGGTTGTGAAGACTGGCTTATGGTTGAGAGGATCAACGTGCTAACCATACGTTACCTCTATCCTGGTTATTCGCTTGCTGTATGACCTGTCCGGGCGGGGAGGGCATTCTAGCGTGGTGGAGGGTGGCTTCGGCTCGGTGGGTGTTGATTCGGGGACTGTGGGTTCTGTTTGAGAATTTATGGCTTTCGGGCCGGTATTGGCCGGGCTGGAGTAGTTCTCATGTCTTTCTGGAGTAGTTTATTTATTGAATAAATAATTCTAATAATAATATTAAATAATAACTAGCTGGATAAGTAAGCTGAACCTGGCTATATGATTTGAACTTATTTAGTTCAGTAGTTTCCATGGTATAAACAAAAGAGCAGATTCCAAACATTGAAAAACCTTATAACAGGCGTATACGCCTGAGGTTATAACCTCAGAAGGAATTCAAAATTTATTGAACACAGCATTTCTCGACCTAATCTGGACCTGTTTACCAAATTTCAACATTTCTGTTAATCGGTTCTCGAAAAATCTAAGAAAAACTCCGAAAAATATTAAAAAGCTAATATTGAGCATAACCTTTGGAAGTAGAGAATTAGTTTGAGAATTGATCCAATATCTCCCAAATTGGTTCATCTATAATCTTGCTGAACCATTGCATTTACATTACGGATTGGTCGTATCAAGATATGCAACCCGCAATACATCTACCATTTTGAAAAACCTGATTACTGTCGTAATCTTGAACGGATTTCAAAAATATTTTAGCACATATAATATTTTATATAAATATAATTTAATTAAATATAATATAATTTTAAATTTTAGCATATATAAATATTTTAGACCTTAGACGAACCTCTCCACAAAATTTCAATATTTTCTGCCGATTGGTTCTCGAAAAAATTGAAAAAACACAGAAAAACTATAGACAAAATCTTATATGGGGCGTATCCTTGAAAAGTTTTAGAAATCCGTTCTTAGCGCGCGTCTAAACGTCCAACTGAACATGTCTGCCAAATTTGAACGCATTCGGTTCAGTGGAATTTCAGTTCTGTTGATGAATGAATAAGTCAGTCAGTCAGTGCCATTTCGCTTTTTGGATATAGATAATTTCGTTTTCTCGTCTTGCCGAGGTGTCTTCTT
Source organism: Sogatella furcifera (assembly GCA_017141385.1). Lineage (NCBI taxonomy): Eukaryota > Metazoa > Arthropoda > Insecta > Hemiptera > Delphacidae > Sogatella > Sogatella furcifera. Next base: position 13,836,027 of record CM029553.1, read on the forward strand.
TGCTTGGAAGGACTGTATATTGGAGTGAATATGAAACTGGCAACCAGCTGGTTGGACTAGACCCTTCTTGGGCTGTTGAGCCATTGACAAACAAACATAATTCAATCTTTAGAGGAGACTCTATAATCACTTGATGTCTTGTTTTTGTAGTTTTTATTTGGGCTCCTTTGTGATTCATGACAAGCTTTTAGTGCGGATAAAATTGTTCATTAGCCATTCTCAACCACATCCCGACTTTGCTGCCTGAACTCATCCAAAACACTCTCCAACTCACCTGACTTTTAACAACGTTGGTACAGTCTGTCCAAGCAAAGAAAACAATCTGGGAAGATGGGAAAATGACTACAGCTCGGTCAATAATTGTTTGAAAATTATAAGTCTCATATCGTAGATCTGAAATATTCCCTTGGTTTTAGAACAAATTGATTATTTTTGAACCAATATTTGTCTGAGCTGGAGTCGTTCTCCCATCTTGCCAGAATACCTTCTTTGCTTGGACAGACTATAATCCTATCACTCCTTTAGCGCTTATCTTCTCGTCTACTCTACCTCCTCATCCGTTCCTTTTTCCACATTGAATTTTCTCTTCTCTTTATATTTTCGGTTTCTCTTATCCGTTTACTCTTTTAAGTTGCGAATTTCCAATTTTTTATCGCAATTCCAGCTAAGATTTACACAATTAACGCCATTCATTTTTTTCTCAAAAAAATTCTCTCTTCAAAATCTAAAAATTAAAATTTATGATCTCGTAACCACTTAAAACTTTTAATTATAGAGAAAAAGTGTTTTCATCATTATCTCTGTAACCTTTAGTTACAAACTCTTTATTTTACAACTCTTCTTTAGATTTATTATCTAATTTTACATAGGAATTAATAGTTTTAGAACCTGAATAAAGCCTCTAGAAAATAGAAAAACACCAATTTTCTGAGAAATATCAACTTTCCGCCATTGTTATATTGGTATAGTTCGGCCAAGAAAAAAAGAACATTTGGCAACATGGATGCCATTCACTGCTGCCAGTAGTTGAAATGAAAATTGTTCCAACATAACCAAATTTAGGAAGAAATAGTACAGGCTCAGACGATTTCTTCTGTCCTAGTTCATGATTATGTAATAAGTTGTGCTATTATATGTCAATAATTGATCAAAAACATGTATAAAAAATATTTTCATTCGTGAAATCAATATGATTATGATTAGTGTAAAAACGGTAGGTTGGCTGAAGTGATTTCACCCTGAAAATATCAGTTGTGCGCATGCGTAGTTACACTCTCACTTCCCTCCGCCATCTTGCAAGAGGCTCTTCTGTTCTTGGCCCAACAATAACAGAGTGTTTTCGAGGGTATGTCTCATGGAACTTCTTCTCTACGTTTTGTAAGGAATCAGCCTGAGAATTATTGAAAATTCCTCCTGAATAACAATTTATTTTTTCCTATTTTACATCCTATCAAAGTATCATTCTACTGTTTCATAGTGGCATCGACTGTTATAGTTGGGCCATAATAATTGTAAACAATTTCTCGCAAGCTCCGTTGGGAAATCTTCCTATTATGTATAGTCTGACCAAACAAAGAAGAGCCTCTGGGATGATGGAAAAATGACTACAGCTTGGTCAATATTGTTTCAAAAATTATCAATTGGATCTCAAATTGTGGGAAACAATTTGATCCACTATTAAGACCACATTTGAGATTCTTGAACAAATATTGACCAAGTTGGCGTCATTATCCCATCTTGCTAGAGGCTCTTCTTTGTTTAACTAACATTATAGTCTGATGCCCGGTTTTTCCAAGCACCTAAGCAAAGACATTCTGGCAAGATAGGAAAATGACTTCAACTCGGATCATATTGGATCAAAATTCATAAATGTGGTCTTAAATTGTAGAAAACTCGAATCTACAATTTTAGACAATTTTATGGATTTTGACCCAATATTGACCGAGCTTGAGGCATTTTCACATTTTGTCAGAATGTCTTCTCTACTTGGACAGACTATACTAGAAATGTGTGAATATCTTCTGCTTTATCAATGTTTCTAGTGAATTATTCGTTTCTTTCACGCCTTCCGTTAATCCCGCATTGCTTTCCACACACTTTCTGAATTTTCCTTGTTTCTCCTAGTTTTTCCTACACCCTACAAATAACAATGAGGCGGAAAAGTGAACCAGGTTCCACCTTGAATACCAATCGTATTCTTCTCACGTCTATTTCCTTCTTTTGAACTTCCTCTTTGAGTTTTTCTCTTTCTTCATCTTCTTATTCACGCTGTAATCATCCATCCACATTCGCATCCTGATGATTAATTTTTAATCCATTTTCTATCTTTTATGTGAAACTAAAGTTCAAGACTAAATTCTTCTTCTTCTTCTTCTTCTTCTTCTTCTTCTTCTTCTTCCTCTTCCTCTTCCTCTTCCTCTTCCTCTTCCTCTTCCTCTTCCTCTTCCTCTTCCTCTTCCTCTTCCTCTTCCTCTTCCTCTTCCTCTTCTTCTTCTTCTTCTTCTTCTTCTTCTTCTTCTTCTTCTTCTTCTTCTTCTTCTTCTTCTTCTTCTTCTTCTTCTTCTTCTTCTTCTTCTTCTTCCTCCTCCTCCACTTCTTCTTCTTCTTCCTCCTCTTCTTTTCTTCTTCTTCTTCTCCTTCTTCTTCTTCCTCCTCCTTCTCTTCTTTCTTCTTCTTCTTCTTCCTCCTCCTCCTTCTTCCTCTTCTTCCTCCTCCTCCTCCTCCTCCTCCTTCTTCTTCTTCTTCTTCTTCTCCTCTCTTCCTCCTTCTTCTTCTTCTTCTTCTTCTTCTTCTTCTTCTTCTTCTTCTTCTTCTTCTTCTTCTTCTTCTTCTTCTTCTTCTTCTTCTTCTTCTTCTTCTTCTTCTTCTTCTTCTTCTTCTTCTTCTTCTTCTTCTTCTTCTTCTTCTTCTTCTTCTTCTTCTTCTTCTTCTTCTTCTTCTTCTTCTTCTTCTTCTTCTTCTTCTTCTTCTTCTTCTTCTTCTTCTTCTTCTTCTTCTTCTTCTTCTTCTTCTTCTTCTTCTTCTTCTTCTTCTTCTTCTTCTTCTTCTTCTTCTTCTTCTTCTTCTTCTTCTTCTTCTTCTTCTTCTTCTTCTTCTTCTTCTTCTTCTTCTTCTTCTTCTTCTTCTTCTTCTTCTTCTTCTTCTTCTTCTTCTTCTTCTTCTTCTTCTTCTTCTTCTTCTTCTTCTTCTTCTTCTTCTTCTTCTTCTTCTTCTTCTTCTTCTTCTTCTTCTTCTTCTTCTTCTTCTTCTTCTTCTTCTTCTTCTTCTTCTTCTTCTTCTTCTTCTTCTTCTTCTTCTTCTTCTTCTTCTTCTTCTTCTTCTTCTTCTTCTTCTTCTTCTTCTTCTTCTTCTTCTTCTTCTTCTTCTTCTTCCTTTCTTCTTCTTCTTCTTCTCTTCTTCTTCTTCTTCTTCTTTCTTCTTCTTCTTCTTCTTCCTCTTCTTCTTCTTCTTCTTCTTCTTTCTTCTTCTTCTTCTTCTTCTTCTTCTTCTTCTTCTTCTTCTTCTTCTTCTTCTTCTTCTTCTTCTTCTTCTTCTTCTTCTTCTTCTTCTTCTTCTTCTTCTTCTTCTTCTTCTTCTTCTTCTTCTTCTTCTTCTTCTTCTTCTTCTTCTTCTTCTTCTTCTTCTTCTTCCTATCTCTTCTTCTTCTTCTTCTTCTTCTTCTTCTTCTTCTTCTTCTTCTTCTTCTTCTTCTTCTTCTTCTTCTTCTTCTTCTTCTTCTTCTTCTTCTTCTTCTTCTTCTTCTTCTTCCTATTCCTATTATTATTTCGGTTTCCACTACTATTGCTAAATTCTAAAAGTTTCGCATACAGTGCAGTACTTTCATTTCATCCGCTATACCTTCATAATTTCTATCTTTTGCCACAATTGCATAGTAATCAATTAATCATTAAGGCTGAGGCCGCACTGCCGGTGGGTAGAGCCTGGAGGGTGGAGGGCAGTTGGTAAATCTATAGAACATACACACCATCCACAGTAATACAGTCATTGTATGAATGGTATGTGTTCAGCCGCCATCTTGAAATTCTTAAATATGGACAACATAACCTCAAAAAACAGTATGACGTCATACCATTCATACGATGTATTACTGTTGATGGTGTGTATGTTCTATAGATTTACCAACTACCCTCCACCCTCCAGGCTCTACCCACCGGCAGTGCGGTCTCAGCCTAAGTGTTACATCAAACGGTTAAACCAAAAACTGAAGAACAAGACTCTGATCAAACTGGGTTTGAACTACCAAATAAACTGGAGAACTAGCTAAAAAACAAAACTGTGATTGAAGTTTAGTTTGATTTTCGTCAAGTAACTCCACAAAATTGTCTCTGAACTATTCATCACACCAGCAATGCTTCTATTGTACAACCCTTCGCTCACTAATGCTTTGTATAGTCTGGCCAAGCAAAGAAGAGCCTCTGGAAAGATGAGAAAATGACTCCAGCTCAATCAATATCAGTTCAAAAATATTGATTTTGTCTCAATCGTAGGAAACTTTCAGATACATAATTTGAGACCAAATGAATATTTTTTGAACCGAGCTGGAGTCATTTTCTTATCTTGCCAGAGGCTCTTCTTTGCTTGGACAGACTATACAGCAATATCTGGCTTGCCTTCACCCATCATGCTAAGCTTCACATTCTGGTCTAATCCCTATAATGTGTACCATATTGAGAAATTTATCGGCTCGTTAGGGAACAATCCTCTTAAATAATTGTTATATATGAGTACCTAGTATGCTTGAAGATGAATAGTATTCCAGGATAAACCAGGAAAATTGATGGTTATCTATCTTCTAATAGCAATCTCCATCCGAACATGTTTGCATTGTTCACAGTGGCGGCCGCTTGTGCCCACGACACGAAACAGGTGAAGTGCCCGTATCTTTTACTGTACAGCACTTCACCTGTTTCGTTGGCACGAGCCACCAGTGATTAGAACCTATTGTTTAAAATTTGATACATATATTACTGGTACTTACTAGAAGGTTGATGTTTATTAAAATTTAGAGAGAAATGTCTCTTTAGGCCTTCAGTTTTTCCTATATATAATATACAGGGTGTTTCAGGAGGAATGTGCAATACTTCTCAGGCTGATTCCTTACACCAAGTAGACAAAAAAGTTCCGAGAGATCAACCCCCAAAAACGCTTTGTTACCGAGATAACAATGGCAGAAAATTGAGACTTCTCAAAATATATTAATTTTTCTAATCTTTTAGAGGCTTTAGTGAGGTTCTATAATAATCAATTCCTATGAACAATTAGCTGAGGAATTCAATGAAACCGGTTCCAAGTTTGTAACTTTAACGGTTATTGAGATAATTGGGAACAATATGCTAAAAAACGCCATTTTTAAAAAATAAGAGTTATAACTGGATAAGGAATCATAAAATTGTATTTTTTATTAATGGAAGTTGAAGAGAGTCGGATTCTAAACAAAAAGTTTAATGGCGGCGATTGTGTAAATCTTACCCAAATCTCTGAAATGGCGATCAAAAATCGCAAAATTGACAAAACATAGCACAAGTGATGAATTTGTGTTTTGTAGCGATTTTGCGATTTTTGATCACCATTTCTGAGATTTGGGTAAGATTTACACAATCGCCGCCATTGAACTTCCATTAATAAAAATACAATTTTATGATTCCTTATCCAGTTATAACCCTTATTTTTCAAAAAATGGAGTTTTTTAGCATATTGTTCCCAATTATCCCAATAACCGTTGAAGTTACAGACTTGGAACTTGTTTCATTGAATTTTTCAGCTAATTTTACATAGGAATTGACTATTTTAGAACCTTACTACAGCCTTTAAAAAATTAGAAAAATTAATATTTTTTGAAAAATCTTAATTTTTTGCCATTGTTATCTCAGTAACAAAGCGTATTTTGGGGGTTTGTCCAATGGAACTTTTTTGTCTACTTGGTGTAAAGAATCAGCCTGAGAAGTATTGCACATTCCTCCTGAAACTACTTGTATGAGTTTATTTAATAATGAGTTGATCACAAAAGTTATTAACACCAGTGTAAACGTGGCTTATGGAACATCAGTTTGGAATATTGAATGTTACATATTACATCACGAACAAGAGACTGACGAAACCACTCAACTTTCTAGTGTCAGCTACACTAAAATTGTCAAAGTTCACCTCGATGAATTTCCATCGAAACATATCACACTTGACAGAAAATGTCACAAGTGAGAGATGTGAGTGCTAGTGTTTGTGTGACATGTCAATAGCTCGAATGCCTCATTCCCTGCGGGTGGTGGACCATTGAACCAAGGTGGTCAAAGAACGCTCTGATTACAGCGCCTAGAAGCAATTCCCTGTCAACTGCCAGCTATTCCCCACAAGTCCCCAACCTCCCCACCCCAATTCACCTCTCAAACACTATGATTTACCATAATTCCTGACCATGGTTAGTATTAATCGATTTCTCACCTTGGTTATAAACGGCACAGCAGACGCCAACGGCAGTGGTGGTTACCCAAGGTGTATAGAATAGTAGAGTTGGGACAGAGTGAAGCAGCTGGCTATAATACTGACGTCACGGAGCTCCTCTAGTCAAAAATTTAGCATTTGATTGATATGGATAGCATTGCTATCAAATGCAATGATATTACTATACTCCGTCCACTGAGTGTTCGGACCTAAGCTCCTCCCACATTTTGACGTCGCAGGCGGCTTTAGCCAATGGCAAGTAAGGTCATAACACTGCAGCTGTTACTTTCTAGGTCACAGTCATGTTGTGAAAATCTGGGAAACGCAAGCCTTTCACTTTTCAGAGAATCTTTCAAATTTACGAGTTTGCACTCTTTCAGCTGATTTACATAATTCAGACCTCTCATGGAAGATTTTTTGGTGAATTTGTTTTGTTCTTTGTTTTACCTCCAACAAAACAACATATTTATTCTAAAAAATATTGGTTTTATTGAATTTAAAGTACATACAGTAATGAGATTAATTTATTGCAAATGTAAACTTTAGATTAGGTTATACTTGAATTTGGTTATACTAGGCCTACTTGAATTTGTAGTAGTGTGTAGTTGAATGAGTTTGAAATTCCCGGCAGTCGAAATAATAATAACAAGAATATTATTATGAAATATTATGTTCAATCAACTATAACTCTAGCAAGTGATATTGATAATGATCGTTCTTATGTTAAAAGGGTGTAAATTTTGCCGAACAACAATAAAACATCAATTCTTCTAAGGCCACTAAAAAATTCGATATTGAAGTTCCAATATCGATTAGAAGTTTCTACGCTCCTGGCAATTACGACCGCTTGTGAGCTGGTCGAATCATGACGTCAGAACCTCGGAGGAGGAGCTTAGGGCCGAACACTCAGTGGACGGAGTATAGTAGTTCTGTGAACTGTAGACCTCACGAAGTCACCCATTGATGGGGCATTATTAATGAAGGGAAAACTTAGTAATATTGAATTTAATTAATTGCATGCGTCATTGCATGCAATTAATAATGAACTCGACAGCTGGTTCACCATAAATAGTTCTATAGTGTGAATTCTCCAACGTTCAGGAGTATAAATGTATATAGTAATATTTTAGCATGGAGGTAATTCATTTTCCTTTCATATTATCCTTAAAATTCAATATTTCAAGAAACCTTACATATGCATCGATGCGCAATTCCAAGAGGAACATTCCTGTCAAATTCCATCCAAATCTATTGCCGCGTTTCGTCGTAAATGCGGAACAAACATAAAGAAAAATGCAAAATAATCGTCTTGGATGTAGACCTCACTTACGTTTGGTCAATAAATGTATTCCCTAATCTCTATCCTTTACGGAGAATCGTACGCTTTTTTTCAATTTACGAAATACAGAATTGTTCAATAGATGAATTTCTTATATGAGCTTGTAGACAATTTTAAGACCTACATTTAGTGCGATTCAAATCTATATTACTTCAATTCAATATGAGAAAAAGACCGTTAACGTGTCTCGGGAATACTCTGCAGCTGGGCCAATGCAATTATGGATAGCAATGCTATCAAATGCAATGATATTAAACGGGTAGATACTCCGTTACTCCTTGTACGCTGAAGATGTGGCTCAGTGCCAAGAAACGCGTCCGACAAGCAACAAAATCGTGAGTACTGTTGTAAAAGTGAAAGTCATTAGTATCTACTAAGTTTTTAAGCCTATTATCATCAACAGTTCAAGTAGGATGAAGACAAAAGAAGAAATTGCATCTTATAATAGCATTCCTACTCATAATTGAATTAGCCCAGCTGCAGAGCATTCCCGGGCCACGTTAACGGACTTTTTCTTATGTTAATTTCAAGTGAAATATAGATTTAAATCACTTGAAATGTGGGTATTGAAACTCTCTACAGCCTCACATAAGAAATTCATCAATTAAACAATTCTGTATTCCGTAAATTGAAAAATATGCTTCACAAAATACTGTAATTGAAGACCCAATGTGATGTGATACGTCATAGCCTCACTTAACATTATGTAGGAAGACATGAATACGTACATAATTTTAGGAGCAACAGATAGTAAGTAATGAATCTAGCAAATAATGTATTAATCTTGAATCGTAGAAGATTTCATGCATATAATCTAAAAATTGGAAGTCAATTTTTTTGTTCCTTCTTTATTCTGTCATATTATCACCTTAACCAAAATAAAGTTCCATTATTCGAAAGGATTGGATGCTGAACTAGTTTGGTTTAGTCTGTCCAAGCAAAGAAGACATTCTGTTTAGATGGGGAAATGCCTTCAGTTCGATGAATATTGGTTCAAAACTGATCAATTTGGTCTTAAATTGTAGATTAGAATGTTCCCTACAATTCGAGACCGAATTTATAATTTTTGAACCGATATTTACCAAACTGTAGTCATTTTATCATCTTGACAGAATGTCTTCTTTGCTTGGACAGACTCTACTTTGTATTTTTTTGTATTATTGTGGAAAAACCTATCGGTCTGCAGTATCTTTTGACCTACGATAATGTCTGCTTACGTCTCTCTCACTCAGTTCGAATTTATTCCATCATCATATCCTCGTATCGAAACAGGAGAAAATTACATTATTTTTGCAATAATTAATTATTTTTGCAATAGTTGATGCGTAAAGACAGCAGAATTGACTGCAATGCCATGGAAAATTTTTCGAGCGTAACCCATTGAGAAACTGATTTGGAGTGAAAAATTGTTCCAATATTGCTGCAAACTGAGAGAAGAGTTTTGAAAATAACAATTGATGAACTTTTTCCAATTAATATTGGGAAAACTTCTCTGTCCCAAACTTTGAACGATAAACAATTTAATTGATATCTATTTTGCTAAGGCTGATGGATGCTGATGAGCTGTGAGAAGTATTTGTGATGAATGTACAATAATAAAATGATATTGATGGGTAGAGTTTGAAACAACAGCAGTGGCGTGACAGCCGGGACGGCAGTCCCCGCAATGCGGGGTGGGCGAGAGCCAGGGGGCCCGCGAACCGGTGAGCTGGAAATGACACTGAATATGTAGAAGATTTCACCATAGAGTTTCCCAATCGAATGCTAAGTTCCAAGAGGGCTTTACAATCAGGACTTTTACCAACTGATCTTTTCGTGAACTTTTATTAATTCATTAGAGTATTACTTTATTGCTTGCAGCGTCCCAGATGAGATGCATTAGATACATTTAAATGCATAGCATACATTTTCTTTTTAAGCATACCAGTAACTGTAAAGTCATGAACACTGTGGACTGTCTTGGATGGGTGACCGGTATTTGGCCAAGTACACATTGGCGAGGTGGAACTACCCGTAAGGGTCTCCCCACCAATAAAAGCTAAAAAAATATTTTTTTAATGGATGATGTGTATGTTTTATAGATTCACCAACTACCCTCCACCCCCCACGCTTTACCCTCCGGCAGTGCAGCCCCAGCCTAATAGTAACTCCATTCGCCAACCGCCACTTTTTTGACACCAGCAATTATAATAATCATGCAAGGGGTGAGGTTCTTCAACACTCCAGAACCTTTACTTACACATACGGTTGCCATTCTGTTAATATCTTCCACTCGGCGGCAATTTGAATTCCATTAGCGGAACACAAAATTGCCTGTTTCAGACAGTAATTTATTCAAACGAGCGCAGTTGGAACCGAATCGTAGATTAGCTCTCGTCAGCGACATTTTAGACCAAGCTGGCGCCAAAATTTAGGGCGGCTGGTAAAATTACTGTTGATAAATCTCGGTTCTGTCAGGACGGTCTTGAGCTATCTTCGAGAGCAAATAAAGCTTGGATCACTCTAGATTCGATGAACTCCACTGACGGCTCGTGCCCACGTAGAAGGTGAAGTGGTGTACAGTAAAAATAAGGGCACTTCAACTGTTCCGTGGGCACAAGCCGCCAGTGATGAACTCTCGCAGACAGATCGCCGACTGGCCTGACAGAGATAAGAATTGATAACATTCAATTTGCAGAAGAATTCAACAATTACAATGAAAAGGAGGAAATGGAGGAGGAGGAGGAGGAGGAGGAGGAGGAGGAGGAGGAGGAGGAGGAGGAGGAGGAGGAGGAGGAGGAGGAGGAGGAGGAGGAGGAGGAGGAGGAGGAGGAGGAGGGGGAGGAGGAGGGTGAGGAGGAGGAGAAGAGGAAGAAGGAAGAGAAGGAGGAGGAGGAGAAGAGGAAGAAGGAAGAGAAGGAGGAGGAGGAGAAGTAGGAGGTGGAGGAGGAGGAGGAGCAGGAGGAGGAGGAGGAGGAGTCGAAGGAGGAGGAAGTGGAAGAAGAGGAGGTGCAGAAGGAGGAGGAAGATCATATTTTCATCTGATCATATTTCCATATGATTGTACATGATAAAAAAACTATTAATTATAGTGTAGTTATACCGGCCCTCGTATTTCCATTACTTTCCATATGATTAGATATGTATGTTCTGTCCAAGCAAAGAAGACGCTCTGGCAAGATGGGAAAATGACTCCAGTTTGATCAATATTTGTTGAAGGATTATAAATGTGGTTTTAATAGTAGATCAAATTGTTTCCTATAATTTGAGATCAAATTGATTATTTTTCTAGAAATCTGTGTTCTAGAAGGAGGTCTAGAAATTTTGTGTTAGAAAATTTTTGCAATCCGTTCAAGATCACGCCAGTAATCAGGTTTTCAATATTGTAGATGAGTTGCGGGTTGCATATCTTCCGCCTTGATACGACCAATCCTAACTGCAAATTCAATGGTTCAGCGAGATTATAGATGAACTAATTTGGAAGATGTTGAATCAAGTTTTAAACTATATCCGATTTACTTCCCAAGGTTAAGCTTAATATTAGCGTTTTACTATTTTCTTGAATTTTCAGAGTTTTTCATAGATTTTTCTAGAACAATTTGGCAGAAAATGTTGCAATTAGGTAAACAGGTCCAGATTAGGTGTAGAAATGCTGTGCTCAATAAATTTCGAATCCCTTCAGAACGGAATTTGCAGGCGAGTGAAGCGAGCCTGTTTGTCCCAGCTGACACTCACAGAGGTTTTGCAGGCGAGCGAAGCGAGCCTGTTTGACTCACTTACACTGCCTATACTGTCGCGGGTCCAGAGGGCGGAGCCCCCTGGTTAGGCGGAGGCGAGTGAAGCGAGCCTGCCGGCTAGTTTCCTATACTTATCATAGGAAATGTCAGCTGTTCATCAGAATTTGAGGGTCCCTAGAGTTTGAGTGTGCTTGGAAAAACCTGGCATTAGGCTTGGAGTTTATAATACACTATAATGTACAAATCATATGATATGATATATAATATATAAGTGGATATATGTATAATTGTTTATACTATGTAGCACCGGCAGGCTCACCTCATTTGACATGTTCTTACTCCAACTGTGACTTGAAATATGCAAGATCTCGTCAACCACGTATGCGCATGTTTGTTATTTAACAATTATATGCATGCAATTTCAATGTAAATCAGATGAAAGTTAGCGGTGGATTCGACAAAACCAACCAATTAAACGTGTAGAAACCAATGGCCATGGACATGGATCCAATCCCCCATAGCACAAACAGCTGGGTTCCAGCTTGAATATTCCATTCAACAAACTGGATTCAAGCTTGGAACTTACAGTCTGAAAGCTGTAATACAGCTTGATTCAAGTTTAGAAGTTACCACGTCCCAAGCTGTTTGCAAAGCTAGAAAGTTCAAGCTGGAATCAAGTTTAATCATCCAAGCTTAAAAGTTCAAGCTGGAATCAAGGTTGATTCTAGCTTGAAACAAGCTGGACTGTAGCTGGAACATTCAAGGTTGATTTTAAGAAAGGAAATTCCAGCTTGTTACAAGTTTAAAACTTTCAGCTTGATTGCTTACAGCCTGTTACAAGTTTGAATTAGGCTGGTTCGATCAAACTGGAACTTTCAATTCAAAATACACTTAATTCACAGCTTGAAATAAGCTTACGTGCTATCTGGGATGCAATGGACAACAATGGCCTTGCTGTAGGTATGGGCCTACAGTCTGTGTGATGAACCGACAATACCGTGTGCATCTGCTGAACTGATCACTCGATCTCGGGTTTCTTGTGATTACGTCATCAGCAGAAGTCAACCAGTGTAGGCTACCATTATCTAGTGCACCATAAATCCCAAGAGACTGTCAGCGCATTTGAATGCTCACTTGGAGAGAATAGCATAGCTTTCAACTGACATGGTATAGTCAGTCCAATCAAAGAAGACATTCTGGCAAGATGGAAAAATTGGTCAATATTCGTTCAAGAATTATAAATGTAGATAAACTTGTTCCCTACAAATTAAGATAAATTATGTAATTCTATAACCAATTTAAACCGAGCTTGAGTCATTTTCCCAACTTGCCAGAATGTCTTCTTTGCTTGTAGAGACTATAATCGCTATTGAACACGATGCCTCTATGTCTATAGTCTGTCCAAGCAAAGAAGACATTTTGGCAGGATGGGAAAATGACTCCAAGTCCATTAATATTAGTTCAAAAAATATAAATTTGGTCTCAAGTAGTAGATCAGAATGTTTTCATCAACTTTAGATCAAATTTTTAATTTTTGAATAAATTTTGACTGAGCTGGACTTATTTTTCCATCTTGCCAGAATGTCTTCTTTGCTTGGACATGCTATAAATGCAGCTTATAATGACAGCCTATTGTGTCGCCGTTTGAGACGGCAATAGCAAGCTATGAATCAATTTACATCATCCCTTTACATCTAAACCTTACCCAAAATTTCGAATTCGAAAAACAATAATTGTATGTACGTGATCTGATGGACTTTCATGAGTTTCAAATACCATGGTATTACATGCATCCAAATTGGTAGAATGGTATTGGTTTGGTTTGGCATCTTCAGTGTTTGGAGTCCATAAGGTCACTCACATGCAATTATTATTCTTCAAATTCGAAGTTTTGCGTGAGGCTGTAGTAGTATGTATTGCCAGAATGTCTTCTTTGCTTGTACAGACTATAACTACCCCAAAAAAATTCGCTCCGGCAGCTGGCGGTCGGAAAGAGTGCATTTCAAATGCAATTCTATGATGGCTCAAATCATATGACTTATAATGAGCTATTCAGGGTATGAATTCAAAGGCGCCGTTTTCGAAAAACACAATTTTTGGCATTGTGTTATTCGCCATTTTCTCTGCCATTTTTGATTGGATTTTTTTCGTTGATGGCTCAAATTGTAGGGCATAATAAGGGTATTAAACACACCAATTTTCAAAACGATCAAGTTATTGGTCGATTTGTAGTGATTTTTCAAAATTTTCATCCCCTAATTTCACCCCTTACCATTGTACCAATTTGGCTGGTTATTTTTCTTCTTCTTCTTCTTCTTCTTCTTCTTCTTCTTCTTCTCCTTCTTCTTCTTCTTCATCTCCTTCTTTTTCCTCTCTTCCTTCTTCTTTGTCCTCTCCTCCCCCTCCTTCTCCTTCTTTCTCCTTCCTCTCCCCCACAAGGCCAAGTGTTGATGGATATGTCTAAACTTCGCCTTTTCACTTAGACAACTCACACTCCTTATTCATTTTGAAGAACCTCGCATTCAATTTTGTATATATTTTTCATTCATTACGTCACTGTTTTTTCGTATCTTTACTCTAAGTTTCTATTTTGTGAAATTTGTAAGATAATTTAGTTTTCTCATTGATATGACAAAGTAGAATAATCTAAGCCAAATTTTGTTATCTATTTGAATAAAGTAATCTAATAATCTAAACCCCTCCCACTCATAAGTCAAACCATATCATTCTAATAAAATTTCTTCTCTGAAACTCACTAGACCTCCGTCCTCACATTTCATTTTGCACCAATAAAAAACGAGGAGAGAAAAATTTAACGAGAAAAAAAACGCTGAGTGCCATTCGCACTGGCAACACTTGTAAAGGAAGAACTAATTTGATGGGAATTTTCAACTTCTAATAAGAATTCTTCTTTCTGCTCTTGCCACCCTCCTTCCATCATCTTCCATAAATCTCTCTCTCTCTTACTCTCTCACTCTTCCACTTACTCTCTCTCACTCTTTCTCTCTCTCTCTCTCACTCTCCTTTTTCTCTCTCTATCTCTCACTCTCCTCTCTCTCTCTCTCTCTCACTCTCTCACTCACTCTCTCTCTCTCTCACACTCTCCTCTCTCTCTCACACTCTCTCTCTGTTTCAGACTCTCTCTCTCTCTCTCTCAATCTTCGTTGAACACTGCCACAGTCTGGAAATGTCTTCCAAATCAATACCGTCAGAAAATCGTATTTTCTTCACAGTTGAATAGAGCAAGTCTCACTGAGTAAATCTCGTCTGCGAAAATCTTCTTCTCTCCCTTACATCCTTCTTCTCATATCTTCACACTCCTTATCCATCTTCTCCACCTTACTTACTTCTTGTCTTTGTCTTTCTTCTTCCCTCCATCCTAATTTTGTTTGTCCAAACCCCGTCCCTTTCCTACAACTCCTCCCTCTCCAAATCCTCTTCCAACTGCTCAACCATCTCCTCTACTCCTCTCATCCTCCTACTCCTCCTATACATCCTCCTCTACCACCTCTACCACCTACACCTCCTCCTCCACCACCTTTTCGTCTTCCTCCTACTCCTCCTCCACCCCTTCCTCTTCCTCCTAATTCTCATCCTCCACCTCCTCCTATTCTTCCTCCACCCCTTCCTCTTCCACCTCCTCCTCTACCTCATCCTTCTCCTCTTCCTCCTCCTCTTCTCTTCCTCCACCTCTTCCTTCTACTCATCCTCCTCCTCCTCCTCCTCCTCCTCTTCCTCCCACCATTCCTCCCTCCTCCTCCTCCTCCTTCTTCTCCTCCTTCTCTTCCACCTCCTAATCCTCCTCCTCCCTCCTCCTCCCCTCATCCACCTCCTCCTCCTCCTCCTCGACCTCTCTCTCTCTTCTTCCTCCTCCTCCTCCTCCTCCTCCTTCTGGTCCTCCTCCCTCTTCTCCACCTCCTACACCCTACTCCTCCCACTCACTCCTCCTCCTCCTACTGCTTCTCCCCTTCCTCATCCTAATCTACCTCCTATCACTCCTCTTCCTCCTCCTCCTCCTCCTCCTCCTTCTCCTCCTCCACCTCTTCCTTTTTCTCCTATTCCTCCTCCCCCTCTTCATCACCACTCACTACTCTCCCTCAACCCTCTTATTTTCACTCGAACACCTCATTCCATTCCTCATTCACCTTTGTCTCTTCCAAATCCTCAACAACTACTCTCTTCTATCCATTCTCCGTCTTCTTTCTCTCCTCCTCCTACTCCTCCTATTCCTCCTCCTCCTCCAATTCCTTTTCGATCCTTGACTTCCGATACATTCCCCGTCGCCTATTATATTGTTTGTCTTCCAAATCCTCAACAACTACCCTCTTCTATCCATTCTCCGTCTCCTTTCTCTCCTCCTCCTACTCCTCCTATTCCTCCTCCTCCCTCAATTCCTTTTCTATCCTTGACTTCCGATACATTCCCCGTCGCCTATTATATTGTTTGTCATCAAATTTCAACTCGAAAATTGTTTTCCGTTTAGTGACGTTTTCCAATTTTAAAAATAGCTTGATATTGAGTCTTTTATTGCACTTACGTGGCAGTTATAGAGTTCCAATATACATTGAAACAGACGGAGAGGGGGGTTTCTTGTCAGGTATAGTCTGTCCAAGCGAAGAAGACATTCTGGCAAGATGAGAAAATGACTCCAGCTCAAACAATAATGATTCAAAAATTATCAATTTGTCCTCAGATTGTAGAGCTTGATTTTACCAATTTTAAAAAGAGCTTGATATTGAGTCTTTTATTGCACTTACGTGGCAGTTATAGAGTTCCAATATACATAAACAGACGGAGTGGGGGGTTTCTTGTCAGGTATAGTCTGTCCAAGCGAAGAAGACATTCTGGCAAGATGAGAAAATGACTCCAGCTCAAACAATAATGATTCAAAAATTATCAATTCGTCCTCAGATTGTAGAGCTTGATTTTTCCTACAATTTTAAAACAAATTTCAAATTTTCGAACTTATATTGTCCAAGCTGAAGTCACTTTCACATCTTGCCAGAATGTCTTCTTTGCTTGAACAAACTATACTGAAAGTGTTAGAAAATCGTTTATTTCTAATTGGAAGCGTACAGATTTCCAATATCTATTTGTTGAAATCCAATGATTGGATTTCGTTCGATTGCATGAAGGTATTCAGTAAAATCCAATCTAAGTCTTTTAAATTCGAGCACTTGGTTTGTCTAAGCAAAGAAGATATTCTGGCAAGATGGTAGAATGACTCCAGCTCAATCAATATTGGAACACAAATTTAGAATCTCAATAAAATCTTTCAAAAACTATGAAAATTGATATTTTTTCGAAAAATGACAGTTTTTTAACATTCTGGCAAGATAAAACAAGTGATAAATTTGTGTATAGTAGCGACTTTGCGATTTTCGATCGCTATTTCTGAGATTTGGTTAAGATTTACACAATCGCCGCCATTTAACTTTTTCTCTACAATCCGACTCTCTTCAACTTCCATTAATAAAAAAAACAATTTTTTATGATTCCTTATCGAGTTGTAGCCCTTATTGTTGAAAAATGGCATTTTCTAGAATATTTTTTCCCAATTATTTCAATAACCGTTAAAGTTACAAACTTGGAACTGGTTTCATTGAATTTCTCTGCTAATTTGACATGGGAATTGATTATTTTAAAACCTCAGTAAAGCCTCTAAAAAATTAGAAAAATAAATATTTTCTGAAAAATCTCAATTTTCCGCCATTGTTATCTCGGTAACAAAGCGTTTTTGGGGGTTGGTCCCATGGAACTTTTTTGTCTACTTGGTGTAAGGAATCAGCCTGAAAAGTATTGCACATTCCTCCTGAAACACACTGTATATTAAAAACTAACATTTCTGCAGTGATAGCAGTAACGTCTTGAATGATAGCATTCTTCAACTCGTTCAAATTTTGTGGCTTGGAAAATGCAATACATCAAGAAGTTGCTGCTATCACATCAGAAATGTTAGTTTTTAGAGAATTGAGTCCTTCATTCTAAATGATGTACATAACTTTGACGACATTATTTCTCACTGATAACTAAAATTACAGGATATAAGCATTGTCAACTTGAATGGTATGTGATGAGATTTGATTTTTTGAGAAAAAATATGCAATAATTTGAGAAATTGACGAGTATTATTCCATTGGAAACCGTCCAATTCCCGTAAGTCACCTTGTGTATTTATTCATTTATTTCATTGAAAACATACAATTGAATGAACGGAAAAATTTCTTCTGTTCCAATTTTGATGAAATATTGTCACTAGCTCTATGATTTCTAACCTTATAATTTGTATAATTATTGGAGTTGTGATCTACATAAATGATATCTTCATTCTTAAATATCTCAAAGCTTGAAATCTTCCACGAGGACCAGTTGGTGGGAAAATCTTTTGAAAGTTTTCAACCAACTGATTCCAGGTCTTATCTCATTCAATTAAGGAAAGACTGAGCGTTTGTCCGAAAGAAAGGAACGCAATTAAAAGTGAAACAATGACGCGTTGAGAAAGGCAATAAAAGACGCGTTGCAGCGTCAGATAAAGCGAGCGCCGTCCTCGCCGACGCTTCAATGACTGAGAACGATCTCAGCTTTTCAAAAGCTGAGTGATTTATGAATATATTCTGTCCAAGCAAAGAAGATCCTCTGGCAAGATGAGAAAATGACTCTAGCTCGGTCAATATTGGTTCGAAAATTATTTATTTGGTCTCAAATTGTAGATCGGAATGTTTCCTACAATTTTAAACCGAACAAATAATTATTGAACCAATATTGAAGGAGCTGTGGTCATTTTCCTATCTTACCAGAGGGTCTTCTCCGCTTGGTCTGACTCCAACTCGGTCAATATTGGTTCGAGAATTATTTATTTGGTCTCAAATTGTAGATTAGAATATATTCTGTCCAAGCAAAGAAGATCCTCTGGCAAGATGAGAAAATGACTCTAGCTCGGTCAATATTGGTTCGAAAATTATTTATTTGGTCTCAAATTGTAGATCGGAATGTTTCCTACAATTTTAAACCAAACAAATAATTATTGAACCAATATTGACCGAGCTGTAGTCATTTTCTCATTTTAACAGAGGGTCTTCTTTGCTTGGACAGACTATACAAATACCCTCCTCTACAGCATTCCCGGCTACTGGGAATAATTGACGTGATACACGTGAAAAATAGCTGATATAATAATGGCCAGCATAAATAATATAGATGAATTTGATAGGATTGAAATGAAATGTAATGAAGATTGAAACTATGTGAAGTGCGGTGAAAATACATAACACATTACTTTTTTCTGGGCCAATCATACAACAAAATTTAGAAAAAAATAGCACAGGTTCAGCCTATTTTTTCTATCCCAGTTCATAATTATGTTATTCTGGGGAGTGGCGTAGCTGAGTGGGTTAGGCGCTGGCGTTGCAACCCAAAGGTCCCGGGTTCAAACCAAGGTCAGACCAGGAATTTTTCTCAGGCCACTTTCCCGTGTTTCGGATGGACACGTTAAGCCGTCGGTCCCGGCTGCCTAAAAACAGTCGTTAAGTCATGTCAGAGGCTCTGAAATTGATCAGGAGCGACCTGAAAACTCTGACACCAGACCTGAGCCAGCCAGGTTACACGAATATTATTATTATTTTTTTTTATGTTATTCTATGTCTAATCATGTCAATAAATGTTATAAATAGTCTGTTCAAGAATATAATTTGCTCAAGAATTATAAATGTAGAACTAATTTTTTCCTACAATTTGAGATCAAATTGATAATTTTTGAACCAATATTGACCGAGCTTGAGTCATTTTTCCATCTTGCTAGAATGCCTTTTTCCTTGGACAGACAAACAATGGAACTTGAAAAGTGCAGTCTGTCCAAGCAAAAAAGACCCTCTGGCAAGATGGGAAAATGACTCCAGCTTGGTCAATATTTGTTTAAGAATTTTAAATGTGGTCTAAATAGTTGATCAAATTGTTTCCTCCATTTTGAGATCAAATTGATGCTTTTTGAACGAATATTGAACGAGCTTGAGTCATTTTCGCATCTTGCCAGAGGGTCTTCTTTGCTTGAACAGACTATAGGCCACAGTAGACGCCAGTTAAACTGGCGTCTGGAGAATGACTGTTAATAATACTCAGCTCCTTCAGGACAGTCGACGAGCTGTCTACGATAGCTTATCTGGTCGACAGCTCGCTTAGATAAACCGTTTAGACCGCGTAGACCGTTTCAGACTGTCCTGACAGAGCTGTGCATTTCTAACAAACATTTACCAACCGCCTATTTAGTTGAAATCATCTATACAAACAGTTTTAATGAGGAAATTGAGTTTTTACCATGGAGAGACTTAACTTGAATCAATTAGAAGTTTAAGCCGTTATCGATATAGTTTGTCCAAGCAGAGAAGACCCTCTGGCAAGATGGGAAACTGACTGCAGCTTGGTCAATATTTTTTCAAGAATTATAAATGTGTTCTCAATATTAGAACAAATTGTTTCCTACAATTTGAGTTGAAATTGATAATTTTGAACGAAAATTGACCGAGCTTGAATCATTTCCTCATCTTGCCAGAGGGTCTTCTTTGCTTGGTCATACTATATAATAGGGATGGAGGGTTCAGTTTTCGAGGGTTCGTTTTTTGTAGAGATTGTTTGTTAATGGGGAAAGAGGGAAGGGAATATGATTTCCCATTCTCATTTTCCACTTTTCACCCTTGAATACGATCAATTTTATATTCTTCTTTTTCCTCCTCTCCCCATTCCCTATTATACATTCCTCTTTTTTGCATACAGTGTTTGTGAACTCACTACCAGTACTCTAGGGCAGGGGTCCCGAAATTTTTCGGTAACGTACCCCTTAGTTCTTACTATGTACTAATGGCGTACCCCTCAATTTTTTATTGTACTTGTATTATTAATTAGCTTTTTAATAAATAAATATATTTTTTTAATACAGGCTTTTTTTGAACTCCCTACCACACTCTACGATACTGTTACTGGGTAAGAAACATATCTAAATCCAATTTTCAAAATGTCCGAAAGTCCTCAATTACTCACACAGACGCCACTTTTGTTTTCATATTTTTTAATTTGTCAGGGGCTTCAAGAGGGTACTATACTGGTCAATTCTCAAGTAAAATCAGCTGAGAAATCGAATGAAAAGTTAGAAAATTTTATTGTTATTGAGATAATGAGCAAAATAAGCTAAAAACTCAATTTTTCGAAATTTAAAGGGATATAAAAAGGCTATCTCATTGTTGAATGGTATTTTGAATCATCTAATATTGTAGAGAATTATATTCTAAAAAAAAATTTCAGCAACATTTTCATCTAAAAAACACCAAAACCTCACAAATTATGATTTATAGGAGACAAAACAAAAACTTCTCAATCCTGCTTTTCTGTCGGTTCTGTCTTCTCCAAATACTAATTTGTTAGGTTTAGGTGTGTTTTAGACAAAAAAGTTCCAAAAAATTTTTTCTTCTTATTTAAACAGTACGACACACGTTTCGTTAACACAAACACATCTAACATACTAACATAGACTAACTATACATATACTTTAATTTAAAAATCCCTCTCTCTTCCAACAGTCCAGCCCACATTCTCCCACTACGCTCGGCACTATTCAACAATTGACACTGAAACTCTTTGAGAACATGAGCCTGCAACCTAGCGGACTAGAATAGCACTACACTCTCGCATTAATAATATTGCCACCTCGTTGGCAATCTATAGAATAGTATATCTACGATACTAAGCACTAGCAACCAAAATTCCCCTCGCACAGTCAGCGCATATAGCAAACTAGCACAGTTCTTCTCGCGTACCCTCTGGCAACGTCTCATGCATCCCCCGGGGGTACGCGTATCACAGTTTGGGAACCTATGCTCTAGGGCATTGTACCTGGGGAAAAACATACCTAAATATAATTTCTAAAATGTCCGAAAGTCCTCAATTACTCACACAGACGCCATTTTCGTTTTCTCAGGTTCAATTTTGAAATCTGATTTTTCAATTTTATAATATTGTTGCGGTCTCGAGAGAGTACTATAGTGGTCAATCATTATGTGAAAAATCAGCTGAGAAATCGAATAAAACTAGTTGAGTAAGAAGTTCGTAACTTTGATATTCATTGAGATAATGAGCAAAATGAGCTGAAAAATCTTGATTAGGCTACAGCTTTGAAAGGATAGAAATAGGATAATCAATTATTGTTGACCGGTATTCTGAATTGTTATTGTGAAAAATTAATTTCAAAGAAAAAATTAACAGTAACGTTTCCGTCTAAAACGCACCCTAATCTCACAATTCAGGATTTGGAGAAGTCATTTTGAAGAATCTTCACTTGGTTGTGAAGACTGGCTTATGGTTGAGAGGATTGACGTGCTAACCACACGTTACGTCTATCCTGGTTGATGATTATACGTCTGCTGTATTTTATGTCCGGGCTGGGAGGGCTTTCTGGCGGGGCGGGGGTGGCTTCGGCTCGGTCGGTATTGGTTCGGGGGCTGTGGGTTCTTTTGAGAATTTATGGCTTTTGGGCCGGTATTGGCCGGGCTGAAGTAGTTTTCCCGTCTTGGCGGGATGTCTTATTTGCTTGGATGGACTGTATAGCTTGGTGAATATGAAACTGGCAACCAGCTGGTAGGCCTAGGCCCTTCATAGGGTTGTTGCGCCATTGACAAACAAACAAACAATTTAAAGAAGAAATCCCGATTTGTGAGGTTTGGTTGCTTTTTGGACAAAAACGTTACTGAATATTTTTTATACTTTTCTACAATAATTTTGAATACGAGTTATTGTGAATAACGGTTAACAATTAAATATCATTCTATTTCTATCCCTTTAAAGTTGAAAAATTCAGTTTTTAGCTTATTTTGCACATTATCTCAATAATCAAAGCCACGAACTTCTAACTAGTTCCATTCGACTTCTCAGCTGTTTTTTTCATAATAATTGACCGCTATAGTACCCTCTCGAGGTCGTTACAAAATTATAAAATAAGAATTTAGATGAAACCGTGAAAACAAAAATGGCGGCTGTGTGAGTAATTGAGGACTTTCGGACATTTTGAAAATGATATTTAGGTATGTTTCCCAGGAACACTGCCCTAGAATATTGGTAGGGAGTTCACAAACTCCCTGTATAATAAAGTTATTACAAGTACGTATAAGAAATAAATTATCACGAATATACCCACTAACCTTATAATCTCAGTCCCTTGCTCGTAATAATCCCAGTTTCCCCTCTACTCCCTTATCACACCAAAAGCTATACGCTGGTATAGCCTGTCCAAGCAAAGAAGACCCTCTGGCAAGATGGGGAAATTACTCCAGCTTGGTCGATATTGGTTCAAGAATTATAAATGTGGTTTTTTATAGTAGATCAAATTGTTTCCTACAATTTGAGTTCAAATTGATTATTTTCGAACTAATATTGACCGAGCTGGCGTCATTTTCCATCTTGACAGAGGGTCTTCCTTGCTTGGACAGACTATATCAAATATTTAGGCGGTTGGAGAATGACTAGTATTGATGCTCAGCTCTGTCAGGACAGTCTGAAACCATCTTCAAGACCAAATAATAACAGCTGAGGTCACTGTCATTTCGATTTGCTTTAGTAGACAGCTCGCCGACTGTCCTGACGGAGCTGAGAATTGATAAAAGTCGTTCCGCAACCGACTCAATTTCCGGCACCGGCTTTAATTCTGAATAATTCAGACACTGAGGAGATTTTTGAAAGATATGATCCTGGTTTGTAATGAGAGAAGAAAAATTCGCTTCGCGCTTTTGATTAAAAAATGGCGCGAAAGCAAGGGTGCTTGTTGGCGGAAAGGTTTGAAAAGAGAATTGGAAAAGAGTTTTTTGTGGAAGGAGGTATGAGAAAGAGTAGAAGAGTTAAATATTGAAAAAGTAAAAAGAAAAAGAGTGAAGAAGAGTGAAAGAGTAAAAGAGTAAATGAGTAAACGAGTAAAAGATTAAAAGAGTAGAAGAGTAAAAGAGTAAAAGGATAAAATAGTAGAAGAGTCAAAATAAAAAGAGTAAAAGAGTAGAAGAGTAGAAGAGTACAAGAGTAGAAGAGTAGAAGAGTAAAAGAGTAAAAGAGTACAAGAGTAAAAGAGTACAAGAGTAAAATATTGAAAGAGTACAAGAGTAAAAGAGTAAAAGAGTAGAAGCGTTTAAGAGTAAAAGCGTGAAATAGTGATTGAGTAAAAGAGTAGAAGTGAAAGAGTAAAAGAGTAGAAGTGAAAGAGTAAAAGAGTAGAAGTGAAAGAGTAAAAGACTACAAGAGTAAAAGAGTAGCCTAAAAGAGTAAAAGAGTGGAAGAGTGGAAGAGTAAGAGTAAAAGAGTAAAGAAGTAGAAGAATAAAAGAGTAAATGAGGGAAAGAGTGAAAGAGTAAGAGAGTAATATATTGAAAGAGTAAAATAGTAAAAGCTGCCTTTCATTTTCACAGTTTTTATTATTTTATATTTGCAATGTTTCTTGTTGTGTGGCAAAAAAGGATTATTGGGACTTTCTTATTCTAATATACAGTATTATTTGTATTTTCATGTATTCTCATGTATCTAGACATGTAATACGTGATAAGCAAAAGCTTAACAGGAATGAATAAAAAAAAAGTATAGGCTACCTACATTGAGCAAAACTGTAACATTGTACCGTACTTTATCATTGAGAGCACTTGAAAATTATGCTTGGATATTTCTGGTTGGGAAAAGTTGAAAATGAAAATTCTGTAACTGTATTAATAAACGGAAAAATTGTTAGTGACTTATTGATTATTCAGTTTTCAATTATTAATTGATTTATTCGCTTGAAAGCACATAAGGGAGAAAATTATAAATTCTTCACAGGAAAAATATTGGCAATCATCATAAATCTTGAGTTTCACTGGAAATATACTTGTCCTAACAAATATTGGAAACTTATTAACAAGCAAATTGAAGATTGTAGCCATTTTCACCGCCCTCCTAAACTTTCTTGGGAAACATTCGGAATAAGTTAGTTCCAAATTCAGCCAGCAGATGGCAGTAGCAATAGGGTGATTCGCTTCGACTCCTATTAGACACGCCTTCAAACTCCGCCTATGCTAGGCCATGATGACGTAATGGCATCAGCCAATGAGAGGGCGTTGTGGGCGTGGACTTGTACTGGCTTGTGATTGGTCGACAGAGTGGAGGGAGTTGTCAGGCACCAATAGAATTGAATTTAAGAGGTGCGTTTCTCAGCTTATATTGAGTAGTGAGGGGTGGTCAGTCACCAATCTAATTAAATTTAAATGTACGATTCCCAAGCGGCAGCTAGAGCCGCGCGGTTTGAGCCAACTATATTATAGATGTCTATTCTACTCTGTTATTAGGGCTACTACTGTTACAGTTTATACTTAATCAATAAATAGGAAAATTTACTTGAATAATGTGAAAGTGTGTGTGAAGTGTGAAAAGTCTGGTCAGCTCTAGCAGCAAATTTAAGCCGATCGTTTCTCAGCGCGGTTTTTCAATTGATCAATTCATGATCATGAATAAGTTAATACTGAGCGATGATGCAGAGAAAATAATTACTTGTGAAGTCAAGATGTTGGTGGAGAAATTTTCTTTCAAATGTTTTTTCAAATTCCTGTCAGTGAACAAAATATTCAAATAGTGTAATTGAATTTTCAAAGAAATTCCTGTTCTGCTTTGGTTGCTGCGGCGTCCCCTTGGCCGCGGCGCCCTGTGCGGTCGCACACCTCGCACACCCCACGCGAGGGCCCTGGTTACCGAGATAACAATGGAGGAAAATTGAAATTTTTTGGAAAATATTGACTCACTGGAGGCCTAACTGAGATCCTTAGATGATCAAATCCAGTGGAAAATCAGCTTGAAAAAAATGAAGCTAGTTGAAAGTATTGCACATTCTTCCTAAAACATCCTGTAGGAAATGATACACGTAATCAAAGTTTGTTTTCTTCTTCATAGAATAAGATACCTCCACCACTGAAAATTATTTGATGGCGAAATATGAAGAATAATAATTTAAATCTTATTTAAATGTGAAACTTCTAAATTGCTTACTTGCGGCTGTGGTCTATAATATTGCCTGTCCAAGCAAAGAAGACCCTCTGGTAAGATGAGAAAATGACTCCAGCTCGGTCAATACTGATTTAATAAATATTGATTTGTTTTCAATCGTAGGAAACATTCTGATCTACAAATTGAGACCAGAACAATATTTTTTAAATAAATATTTACCGAGCTGCAGTCATTTTCTCATCTTGCCAGAGGGTCTTCTCTGCTTGGACAGACTATGCTTGAAGTTTTGTCTTGTAATAACCTCATAAAATTGGCCGAGGTACTTAAAGCAAGTGTAAGAGAGTTATGACTGAATGAAGCAGCTCAGGCAATAACTCTCACCAACCTGTGGTGAGATGGTGAGAGGGAGTAGGAGAAAGTTGGTGGGAAAGAGAGAGGACGAGGAAGCAGGGATAGAGTGAAAGAGAGTGAGAGAGAGAGATAGTAGGTGAGAGAGAAACTGTGATAGAAATGGTGATAGAGAGAGAGAGTGGGATTCAGATTCGTGTAGATTGCATAATGCAATAAATCAGTTTAAATCTTATGCTATAAAAACAAAAAAAAAATTAAAATAACACTAGTAGTTCTGTGAACAGTAGACCTCACAAAGTCACCCATGGATGTGGCATTATTCATGAAGGAAATATTGCTGAGTTTCATTAATTGCATGCGTCATTGCATGTTGCAAGCAATTAATTATAAACTCGACAGCTGGTTAAGCATGAATAATTCTATAGTGTGAGTTCTCCTATGTTCAGAAGTATAAATGTGTATAGTAATATTTAAGTATGGAGGTAATTCCTTTTCCTTTAATATTATCCTTAAAATACAATATTCCAAGAAACCTTACATATACATCGACGCGCAATTTCAAGAGGAACATTCCTGTCAAATTTCATCCGAATCTATGGCCGTGTTTTGTCGTAAATGCGGAACAAACATACATACATACAAACATAAAGAGAAATGCAAAATCGTCGTCTTGAATCTAGACCTCACTCACGTTCGGTCAATTATTACATTATGGTTAGCTCGATTTGACTAATTATAGACAACGGAAACTAGTGAATGACTCAGATGTAGAATTCAATAAGCTAAAGGTGATATAAATATGTCTATCCAGTTCTATTCAACGAGATAAGTTACATATGAATGCAAAAATCATAGAACAATAATTATCATCCAAACAATATGCTACTTGCTTGCAATCTTACTTGTTGTGCATTAAAATATCTAAATGAAAAGGCGAAGTTTGGACATAGAAATGTCCATTCTTGGGAAAGGATAAGTATATCCTTTCCATTAACACTTGGCCTGAGAGAGAGTGATAGAGGGGGGAGAGAAAGAAAGAGAGGGAGAGAGAAAGAGAGTGATTGTGAGAGAGAGATTAGAGTAACAGTGATACAGAGTGAGTGAGAAAGAGAGTGAGAGAGAGTGAAAGTAGTGAGAAAGAGTAATAGAGAGTGAGAAAAGGGAAGAAGAGGGAATGAAAGTCGTAGAGTGAGGGAAGGGAGGAGAAATAAGAGTCATGCAGCATCTGCAAACTTACCAAGTTTTAGGCGAGAGGAGTAGGCAAGCTCAACAATGTGGAATTAGCTCTTGCATGCCATTTTACTTCTTGCCTGGGCTTTTCAAGTTTTCCCTCGTCTACCTTCTGCACCAACAACAACTTACACAATATAATACAAGTTTATTAAAGTACAAAAGTTTTTCGCTGAGAATCAAGTTTTCCCTGAGGTGGCGCAACATCAGGTTCACGGTAATGGAGACAGTGATATTTTATTTATATATTTATTATCAAGTTACAACATATACTTAATGGAAGGTTCAACAGGATTACTCCCAAAACTGAGTACATACTCCCCATTTATTGAATACATACAGAAACTCACAGACGTAGAATCCATTAAAGCCTTATTGGCATATAATTATAATATTCTCTAGTACTTGAAATATTATTACAGATTAGAGTGTATAAGACACTCTAATACAAAAGAATACAAGAGAATTAAAAATACAAGAGAATAAAATAATATAAGAGAAATTAAAAGTAGTAACACTACCATAATATAGTCATTCAAAATTGGAAACAGGGCCTTCGCGTGGTTTTTTGGCGCCCTGTGCGAGATTTTGGAAGACGCCCCCCCCCCTCATTACCAAACGAATGCAATCTGAAATATTATAATATATTCAAAGACAAACATGATTCTAGCTGCCTTGCATGTTCACATTTTTCTCATAAGCAATCCCAATGTTGCATGTGGTGTGGCAAAAAGGATTAGCTATAGGGAATTGCTTATTTCAATACATCCCAACGTATTGTTTCGTATTTTTATGTATTGGATACGTGATGAGCAAAATCCTACAGGAATAAAAAAAAATAACCAGAAGCTATTCACATTGAGCAAAACTGTAACATTGCACAGTACTTCATCATTGAGATATAAAATTTTATTTATTGTTTAATTTATTTTATTAGTTTGCCTGAAAGCACATAACGAAGGGAATAATAAATTTTTTACAGAACAATATTGGGAATCATCATATAAATATTCCATTTCACTGGAAATAGAGGTGTTTTAACAAGAAATCAGAAACTCAATAACAAACAAATTGAAGATTTCAGCCATTTTCGCTGCTCTACCCAACTTTCTTGAATGACATTCGAAATAGTTCCGAATTCAGACAGCAGATGGCAGTAGCAATAGGGTTACTTGCTTCGACTTCCATTGGACACGCCTCCAAGCTCCACCTACGATCAACATGGCCGAAAACATCGTGTAGAAAAGATTCCAAATTCAACCAGTAGATGGCAGCAGTTGACGGGTGGTGTTTCAGTTTTGACATGGACACGCCTTCATGTTCCGCCTGCTCTTTTCTTATTGGTTGACAGTGTTTCGTGAGTTCTGTCTTAGAAAATGGCTGCTAGCAAGAAAATGATAGATGTTGTATCATACACAAACAGATTACGCTGATTTACTATTGACAATCTTGTGCTAATATGATATTTATTTATGTATTCAGACTGGTTTGATTCTATCAAGTTAGTTCCGAAGAATCTATTTATAGAATTCAGACTCACTTTTACTTTTATAGTGTAACTTGGGCCAGTGCTGGACTCCAATAGTTTTATGCTGTATGAAATAAGATGAAAATATGATTTTGCACTCTCATCTTATACTCATTGATATTCTATTTTTCAATATAATGAAATAGAACTCAAACTATTCATGATCTAATAGGTACCGACCTTTCACAAAAAAAAGGAAAAACTACAATAATTCGGTAAAATTATTAGGAAAAATCTTTTATCGGAAACTGGCTTGTGGTTGGTCGACAGAATGTAAGGTGGTTGTCAGCCAACAATAGAATTAAATTAAAGAGGGGCGTTTCTTCTTGCCTTTTTGGATTGCTTCATACATTGATCGTGGTTTTTCAATTGATAAATAATTCATTATAGTCCAGTCAATGAAGTTGAATATGTTGATGAATGAGTGAACTAATGAACAGATGAATGATTATCTGGTGCATTCTATTTTATTAAAGGAGGTTTGCTACTCATTTCTCAACTTTGAGAACTATAATAGAAGATTCTATACTAGAAGAAGATTCTATAGAAGAAGAATATTCTATAGTAGAAGATACTATATAGAGTTCAATGGTTTCTTCATGCTTAATGGTTCCCCAGAGTAACCTGTAGGGACTCTGATTTTGAAATTGAATCTTCTTCCGCTCAGGACTCAGGGACGAGATTATCCCCACTGATGAAAGACCCCAAGGCGCAGAGAAGCGCTCTCTGTCTAAAATCAAAGACTCGAATCACAATTAGTTCCATTCAGTTTAGTTAACGTTAGATCAACCAGTTATCAGTCAAGTCAATTCCCACAAACTCCTATAGTCTGTACAAGCGAAGAAGACCCTCTGGCAACATGGAAAAATGGCTCAAGCTCGGTCAATTTTGGTTCAAAAATCATCAATTTGATCTCAAATTGTAGAAAACATTCTGATCTACAATCTGAGACAGAATTCATAATTTTTGAACAAATATTGACCGAGCAGGGGACAGGTTCTCATCTTGCCAGAGGGTTTCCTTTGCTTGGTCAGACTGTACCAACTTGCTCGTTCTAAACCCTAAACTTATCGATTTTGTCTTCAAATTCACGTCAGATTGTCGAACTGTACTCATATTCATGAGATACACAGTCATTGATTAGGCTACTTAATGAAGAAGAAGTAGAAGAAGAGGAAGAAGAAGAAGAAGAAGAAGAAGAAGAAGAAAAAGGAAAAGAAGAAGAAGTAACGAAAAATTTTGAAGTAAAAATAATATTTTTCAAGATTTTCTTATGTTTAGAGCAGCCGTGGAATGGAATTTTGAACACCATGAATATCTGTAGGAAACATTGTGCTCTAAAATATTAGACTGAATTTATACTTTTTGAATGAATATAGACCAAGCTGGAGTAATTTTCACTTCTTTCCAAAACGTCTTCTTCTCTTGACGGACGCACTATACCTGCTCTGCTAGTAAGCC
This sequence comes from Sogatella furcifera, assembly GCA_017141385.1. NCBI lineage: Eukaryota > Metazoa > Arthropoda > Insecta > Hemiptera > Delphacidae > Sogatella > Sogatella furcifera. The sequence continues at coordinate 13,866,079 of CM029553.1, forward strand.
AATTAATCAAGTAGAAGAGAATTACGCCAACTTGGAAATTGTAGAACAAGTAATTAAAGAACAAGAACAACAACAAGAACAAGAACAAGAACAAGAACAAGAACAAGAGCAAGAAAAGAACAAGAACAAGAGCAAGAAAAGAACAAGAACAAGAACAAGAACAAGAACAAGAACAAGAACAAGAACAAGAACAAGAACAAGAACAAGAACAAGAACAAGAACAAGAACAAGAACAAGAACAAGAACAAGAACAAGAACAAGAACAAGAACAAGAACAAGAACAAGAACAAGAACAAGAACAAGAACAAGAACAAGAACAAGAACAAGAACAAGAACAAGAACAAGAACAAGAACAGGAACAAGAACAAGAATAAGAACAAGAACAGGAACAAGAACAAGAATAAGAACAAGAACAAGAACAGGAACAAGAATAGGAACAAGAACGAGAACAAGAACAAGAACAAGAATAGGAACATGAAAGATAACAAGAACAGCAATAAGGATAAGAACAAGAACAGGAATAAGAATAAGAACAAGAAAGTTGTGAAGGAATAGAACAGAAGAACAAGAACAGAAATAGAATGCGAGAGAAGGAAGCTTTTGGAAGCTGGTCTTCTGCAATGTGGATAGCAAGTGAATGGATCACAAAGTTGTTGATAACATGACAGAGCCTCAAAGCTTAGAACCAACTAAAACTTTACTTCTCTCATTGTTCAAGATGGCATTACACTGGTAGATAATAGGGATAGTTTGCTCAATGAAAATAGTTTCTCTCGAATTGCGAGTTGGGTCAGATTTGAGTGAGTTGAGTCCGGAATTAGAAAAAGCCTCAAGTTTCAACTGAATCGAAATGAACTAATAATTATTACTTACTTATTTATTTTGTTTCTCATTACGAACTGCTAGTAAATATTTCACTCTGAACTATTTCACACGACATTGAAATGATACTGAACTATTTTACAGTGTTGAAAATCCGTGAGTAAAATCCGAAAGCACTCCACACGTGAGTATAGTATGTAGTTTATATTCAAACTAATATTAAAGTTATTGACTGCAGTGTCGTGTAAAATAGTTCAAAGTGGAATAATAATTATAGTCCAAGTACCCCAATTACCTATTATAAAATAATTATACTGTACCATCAAAATCCAAAGCTACGGATAATTGATAAAGAATCATCATTCATGAGTCACTTCATAAGCGATTTGTATTTAAGTACCTTTCAGTACTAGTTTTATCATCTCAAATAGGTCTAGTACAATATCCAAGCAAAGAAGACATTCTGCCAAGATCAGAAAATGACTACAGCTCGGTGAATATAGGATCAATGATGATAAATTTGGTCTCAGATTGTAGTGCAGAATGTTTCCTACAATTTGAAACCATGATAATTTTTGAACCAATATTGACCGAGCTGGAGTCATCTTCCCATCTTGACAGAATGTCTTCTTTGCTTGGACAGACTATACATCAAGATGCTAGTACTCACTTGGCGTTAAGTTTCATTTTGTCAAATCTATATCAGGCCTATTTTGAACGTTTGTGTGAATTAATGTCAATTATACAATTTCAATTTTTGCCTTTTTTCAAGCTGGGAGGGCGAAGCTAGGGTGCAGTAGAGCCTCAACTGAGACAGTGTTAAGTCTGAACTGAGCCTTAACTGATTAGCATTTTCTATTTATTTTATTTATTTATTTATCTATTTATTGTTGAGTGATGGAATAGATTACAATTTATCAATTCCAAATCCAATGGAATTTTTATTTAGTCTATAATAAGGCTGATCAAAGTAGAGTAAAAGTAATGCATTATGTGAATTTTTTTGAAATTCACGACTGTTATGTTTTTGTTGAATATCTAGTCTATTTCTTGATTTTTGCACTCAGACTGCTTTGTTTGTAATTGAGGTTCTCAAAATCAAAACATATATTACAATGAAAAATTTCAACTAGGATACAAAACTCAGAGGAAAATAACATTATTTTGATTAAAAAAAAAAAAAACATTTTTTCAAATGCACTAAAAATGAGAAAATAACATTTTTTGATCAATTGAAATTTATGGCGTCAGCTATAAAAGTAACAAAAAGTGAAGAAAAGAGAAAAAAAGAGAAGGGAGAGATGAGAGAGAAGTGTATCATAGTCTGTCCAAGTCAAAGCAAAGAAGACATTCCGACAAGATGAAAAGATGACTCCAGCTCGGTCAATATTGTTCCAAGAATTATAAATTTGATCTCAAATAGTAGATCAGAATTTTTCCTACAATTTGAGACCAAATTTATGGTTTTTGAACCAATATTGATCGAGCTGAAGTTATTTTCCTATCTTGCCAGAATGTCTTCTCTGCTTGGACAGACTATATCATTATTTTCTTTCATTTCATGTAGATAAGCCAAAACTCGGAATAGAATCGGAATATGTATTGAAATGGGTCCGTTCTAGGTTTCCAGCTTGAAAGTTGTGAATGTTATCTGCGGATGATTCCTGCGAATAGAAGAGGAATAGAAGATAAGAGAAGGAAGAATAATTGATAGAATTGGTATAGTTGGCGCAAGCTGAGAAGACACACCATTACATTACAAAGCACTGTAACTGCGGTTCTTCTCAACTTTGTGCTAGTCACTAGGATCATCAGTCATACTGACGCAGAACAGAAAATTGAAGCTTTGATACTTGTGAAGTTTTGTAAGTACGTAGAGAATAATGGAGAATTTGAGGAGAAAGGAGTATTTCCCTTTTTTCAGGGGTAGAAGTTTGGTAGAGAAGAAGTATTATCATGGTTATAGTCTGTCCAAGCAAAGAAGACCCTCTGGCAAGATGGGAAAATGTCTCCAGCTCAATCAATAATGATTCAAAAATTATCAATTCAATCTCAAATTGTAGGAAACATTCCGATCTACAATTTGAGACCAAATCATTATTTTTTCAACCAATATTTATTGAGCTGGAGTCATTTCCCCATCTTTCCAGAGGGTCTTCTTTGCTTAGACAAACTATATAGAAGATTATGAATAGTGGGGATGGATAGAGAAATTTCCTTCAAATAGAACTATAGGTACTATAGAACTATAGAACTATAGAACTATAGAACTATAGAACTATAGAACTATAGAACTATAGCTACTCCCTTTCACAAACAATATTTACATTTATTGTCTGTACTACATTCATGTAGTACAAAAAGTATCAATTATATTTCTACGATAAAATGATAATCAAGTAGAACAATCACAACTAAATAATGGGGAAAATTAGAGACTTTTCATCATGAGTGTTCAAGGAGAAGATATTTCTATAATGTTCCTGTTTTTTTTCTCATTTTAAATGTTGATCTCAGTAACCTTTTCAATTATTTTCATTCATGCATAACATGTTTTGAATTTGTAAATGACTATTGATAGTCAAAACATGTTATGCATGAATAAAAATAATTGAAAAGGTTACTGAGATCAACATTTAGAATGAAAAACAGTAATAGAGTAGCCCTAGGATGAAGGAAACATTCTATAAGTGCAAAACAAGTCAATCACTCAAATTCAAGAGGAGCGTTTCTTCTTGCCTACTTGGCTTGCTTCATACATTGATCGTGGTTTTTCAATTATTGATCAATCAATTATTCTGAATCATTATTCTGAATGAGTTTATGCAGAGGAAATGATTTCAAGTTGTTGGTAAAATAAGTTTTCTATCAAATAGTGGAAAATTATTCTAATAACCCAATTAAAATTTTTAAAATTCCCGTTTTGCATCCCGTTTCGCCCTCTTGGCCGTGGCGTCCTGTGCGTCCACCCCACGCGACGGCCCTGCCTGACAGCTTGAAACAAGCGGAACTGTAGCTGAAACATTCGAAGTTGATTTTAAGATTGAAAATTCGAATTAAGTTTAAAAACTTCCAGCTTGATTGCTCACAGACAAGTTCTAATTAAGCTGGTTCGATGAGACTGTACCGTATCTTTCAATTAAAAATCCACTTGATTAACTTCTTGAAATAAGCTAATTCGAACTAGGTATTATCAAAGAAAATCCTAGACTAGAGCTTCATTATTCTACAAGCCGGCAGGCTCGCTTCGCTCGCCTTCTCCGCCTAGCCAGGGGGCTCCGGCCCCTGGACCCCCGACAGTATAGGCAGTGTAAGTAAGTTAAGTGAAACAGGCTCGCTTCGCTCGCCTGCAAATTCCGTGCAGAAGGGATTCGAAATTTATTGAGCACAGCATTTCTACACCTAATCTGGACCTGTTCACCAAATTTCAACATTTTCTGCCAATTCGTTCTAGAAAAATCTAAGAGAAACTCCGAAAATTCCAAAAAATAGTAAAACGCCAATATTAAGCGTAACCTTGGGAAATATATCGGACATAGTTTGAAACTTGATTCAAAATCTTCCAAATTAGTTCAAATATGATCTCGTTGAACCATTGAATTCACAGTTAGGATTGGTCGTATCAATGCGTAAGATATGCAACCCGCAACATATCTACAATTTTGAAAACCTGATTACTGGCGTAATCTTGAACGGATTGCAAAGATATGTCAACACAACATTTCTAGACCGTATCTGAACCTGCCCACCAAATATCAACATTTTCTACCGATTGGTTCTCGAAAAAATGAAGAAAACGTTGAAAAACTAAAATATTTGGCGTATCCTTGAAAAGTTTTTAAGGTTTAAGTTTTTATCCTTTAAAGTTTTTTAAATCCGTTCTTAGCGCGCGTCTAAACGTCCAACTGAACATGTCTGCCAAATTTGAACGCATTCTGTACAATGGATTTTTAGTTCTGGTAATGAATGAATGAATCAGTGCCATTTCGCTTTTATATATAGAGATGGTATTAGTATAATGGCGAATAAACTCAATTGAATTTCGAAACCATAGAAGACTCAGCGCAGTTGAAGGGTGTAAAGTGACGCCCTATTTCGACGTGATTTGTGGTAGATTTGGTGAAGTTTGTGAAAGTTTCGGGTTTGGCGAATAAAGTTTGAGCCAGCCAACAAGTGGCAATTAGTGAATGATACTAAGTGCACCAAGGCACCATCAGCCACAAACTTATGCAACAATAAAGTTGTGGCGGCAAAAGTTTCGGCGCCAATAGTTGGATGAAGTCACTTAGTGGTTTGAATCATTCCCGAGCACCTGCGAGAAGTTGAAATGGCTCCAACATCAACATCATCACACTCACTTGTATATTCCATATTTCTAGACTTCCATACTCTGTCCAAGCAAAGAAGACACTCTGGCAAGATGAGAAACTGTCTCCAGCCCGGTCAAGATTTATTAAAAAATTGTAAATTTGGTCTCAAAATGTAGATCAGAATGTTCTCTTACCAAATTAAAATTTTTGAAGTTTTCTATATTCTGTCCAAGCAAAGAAGACACTCTGGCAAGATGGGAAACTGCCTCCACCTTGGTCAATTGAGTTAAAATTTATAAATTTGGTCTCAAATTGTAGATCAGAATGTTTTCTACAATTCGAGACCAAATTACCGTAATAATTTTTGAACCAATATTGACCAAGCTGAAGCCATACATATTCTCCCATCCTGTCAGAATGCGATCCCCGACAGCATATCAAGTCGAGAGCAGAATCAGATCAACCGTTCCCTCTCTCAGACAGTTTTCAGACTGTTTTGACAGTGCTGATCATTAGTAAGAGATTAGGGCTATACAAAGTCTCTGTAATATTAACCGTTTGTTTTCTAATTTTACAGTACTGGGAAATATTTTACTAAGTAAAAATATCGGTTACTTTCAATTTAGAGATTTCCAACCAATCGCAAAAAAATTACCAGTGGAAAATTAGGATTTGTTTTTCATCTATTGTTGTTCAATATTGTTTTTATCTATTGTTGTTCAAGAACGTCATCATTGTATTGTTTTTTTTTGGAACACAAAAATATGTTTTCCAATTCCATCTTTAAGATTGGCGCACCTTGTTGTTTTTTGGGGTCACATTTACGTATTTTCTCTTATTTTTCACTACAAAAATAAGTTATTTGTTGTGTTATTTACGACATCTCACATGGAAATAGACTAGTACGTGACTATTTCTCAAGCTTGAGAAAACAAAATAGGTATTTTTGCTTCAGAGATACTCCCGTGAATCAATTAAATCTACAGGTGTGGAGTTGGTGACGTCATTGGTCATGAATGTTTTTGATTGATTAAAGTATATAAAGTTGATTGTCAAAGTTTAAAAATCATCAGAACGGGTCTCACTTGAAGAAGATTTATCGGGATCATTTTTGGTTCGTTTTCTTTTTCAATTTCTCTGTTCCTAGTATAGTTTCTATATTCTATGCTCCCTAATAATAATCATTCTTTGATTATTAATTTTCCCTATAATTTTCATGTTCTTGAATGTTGTCTATGTGTTGTTTATATGTTGTATTATGTTCATGTATTCATTATTATTATCATAGTGGATATTATGATAGTACACAATAGATACTTGATAGATATTTACTAGGGGAGTCCGATCTCACTAGACGTCAAATCTGCAAGAAAAGTAAAAATAGGCATCACGAACAAATAATTCCAGGCTACTATGGTTAATATAAATAAGACATTCTCGCAAGATGGGAAAATGACTCCTACTCGGTGATTATTGGTTCAAAAATTATCAATTTGGTCTCAAAAAGTAAGAAAAATTTTGATCTACAATTTGAGACCAAATTTATAATCTTTGAACCAATTTTGACCGAGCTGCAGTAATGTTCCCATCTTGTCAGAATGTCTTCTCTGCTTCGACAAACTATAATAGCGTATAGCAGGTTTCAAGATAATTGGTGCTTGGGAAATGATACCATTGATGCCGATCTCTGTTAGGACATGGAAGAATATCATTGAAAAAGATAGTTTCGAGTCTCAATCTGGTCAGATTTTTTTTACGAATTTTTTCCGGCTATTTAGTTCTACGTTTAATATTTACAGTTTCAGATGTTCATCTCTACAGTCCACACAACTTGGTGTGCTTTATACATTGGATTTTCTAATGAATTACAGTATTACCATATCTTTATTTTCAAATTATTATCTATAGGTAAACTGAAAAACTTCAATATCTTTCAGGATACCTATGAAATGGCTTATCGAGTCTAGATTGCGTTTACCGTTTGCTCACGTAGACGGCTTTCAGCACTGTCGGCTCGTGCCCACAAAACAGGTGAAGTGCTGTACAGTAGAACATACGGCACTTCACCTGTTTCACAGCTTCCATAAAAGACTTTCACAGATCGCCAGTCTTTATGGCGTCTACTATAAAAATACTATTGCTATATTTTCCTCATTGGAAACGTATTCTAAAAGTGTTTAACTTATAGACTTTCTGAATTGCAAGACATTCTCCGAATGTGAATTAACGAAAATGACTTAATGAATTAACGTTGTTATGAATTAACGTAAATGAACATAATCAAGAGCTTTTACCTTGTTTCCTATCGACAAGACATGTTGTTTGTCGGCGAGGTGGAACACCTTCGAGTCTCTCCATCTATATGTCCTCTAATGTTTGTTATAGATGTTATGTACATCTGATGTTCGAGTCTGTCTATAATTTGGCTCCTATTAATTTAATCACCGGTGTCTCGTGCCCACGAAACAGGTGAAGTGCCCGTATCTATTAATGTACAGCACTTCACCTGTTTCGTGGGCACGAATTTAACCTACAAGATTGTACTTCAGCCAAAGAAGCTCTCCGATTTCTACCATGAATAAGGTCCAAATATGTTAGATTTTTTTATAAAAGATAAAATATTGACGAATTCTTTAGCCTACAATAACGTTTGATGATGGCATATCGTATGAATATAGTGGAGTGCGTATGAAACTGGCAACCAGCTGGTAGGCCTAAGCCCTTCATGGGCTGATGAGCCGTTGATATACATTAGGCCTATTACTGTACATACATATCGTATGAAAAAATTTAATTGATTGAATAGCTATGAGTAATTATTGAAACAATATTAGAACACAGTTTTTTTGGGTCTGGAACCACTACTGCTAATTTCCCAAAAGAGCAAGCTCGAGCTTTCCAAAAATTGTTACCCTTTTTTTCAAAAATCGGGAAAGGAACCTCCCAATTATACCTTATCAACTACCATTAACTCCACCAATGAGCTAGGGTTGATGTGGGCATCACCCAAAAAATGATGTGGCCTCTAAAATGTGGGCACAAATGTTGATGTGGGCCCTAAAAAATGGCTTCCAAAACAGTAACGACAAAAGTGTTGTTTCATTGCAACAAGGTTATAATTAATTTTTATGTATTAATGATTAATAATGGTGTATTATTCTCATGTATTTTCCATTCATTTTCTTTGACAGGCTGTGATAAATTGTTGACAATAATCAACAAGCTATGGGGTGCAACGTTCTGTATGCCGTAATCGGAATATTTGTACTTTATTCTGTGGCAGCTAAGGAAACCGGAAAAACAACTGCAAAATTTAATCCTCAAGTGAGTTATTTTTAGTGCATTTCATTTGAAAAAATGCACTATTGGTCTTGCCCTGACAATCGAAAATTTATGATGTGATAAATTTTTTACACGTTTCCGAGCCCCTAGAACACGAATCTGATGTCCGTTCAAATTCATATATCTCTCTATATATATTTATATATATATATATAGCACATCACAGAGTCACTTTAAAATAATGGTAATAATATATACAGAAGACACTTGTAGAATTGAAAAAAACATTTAGAAAGAAGACTTAACTGGGTTAAAGAGTCTGGGCTGAAGAAGGCTTGCTTCAGCAGCCGAAATATTCCCTGGCTCAAAAATGTAAGTTAAGTCTTCTTTCTAAATGTCTTTTCCAATTCTACAAGTGTCTTCTGTATATATTATTACCTTTATATATATTTATATATGTACAGTTTCTTGTTAACACGATAACTCCCGAAGGGCTTGTCGGAGAGCGACCAAATTTTGCACAAAAATCATTAGTGTTAATATCTTGGTCAAGTTCGTTAACCAGCCAAATTGGTCCAAGGGTAGGGGGTGAAATCAGGGGATGAAAATTTTGAAAAATCACTACAAATCGACCAATAACGTGATCGTTTTGAAAATTGGTGGGTATAATACCCTTATTATTCCCTACAATTTGAGCCATCAACGAAAAAAATCCAATCAAAAATGGCAGAGAAAATGGCGAATAACATAATGCCAAAAATTGTGTTTTTCGAAAACGGCGCCTTTGAATTCATACCCTGAATAGCTCATTATAAGTCATATGATTTGAGCCATCATAGAATTGCGTTTGAAATGCACTCTTTCCGACCGCCAGCTGCCGGAGCGAATTTTTTGTTATTATTATTTCGACTGCTCACTTTAACCGGGAATTTTAAACTCATTCAACTACACACTAACGTACTACAAATTCAATCTATATGAAGTTCAAAAATAATTATATGCAAGAAATGAATGTAATTATTGTATGTACTTTGAATTCAATAGAACCAATACCGGTATTTTTAAAAGAATTATGCTGTTTTGTTGAACAAAGAACAAAACATAACCGCCAAAAAATCTTCCATGAGAGGTTTGAATAATTTGAATCAGCTGAAAGAACACAAGCACATAAATTTTGATAGATTCACTGAAAAGTGGAAGGCTTACGTTTCCCAGATTTTCACAGCATGACTGTGACCTAAAAAGTAACAGCTGCAGCATGATGACCTTACTTGCCATTGGCCACAGCCGCCAGCGAAGTCAAAATGGGGGAGGAGCTTATTAGGTCCGAACACTCCGTGGATGGATTTTTTTCATAAGTATCATTTTCAAAATGACCAAAAGTCCTCAACTTATTAATCACAAAGCTGCAGCTATTTTTGTTTCCTCATTTTTATCTATAGATAAATCAATATCTATATGATATGTAATCTAGAGTTTGTGTTTAATTTTGGGTCGAAATTTTTCAAAAGAAGCCAATATTTCACAGTTTTAGTGCTTATTGAGTGTAATTCCGTTATTATATTTTAATTTGGTGCTTAATCCATCTAAATTCATATTTATGTATTCATAATTATAAATTCACATAATTCTATGTTTGAAAGGGTTTGAATTAAAAATTGAGAAGTGAAGAAACATAACTGATCATAGTCTAACTTACATTTTGGACTGTATCATATTATAAATTTGAAAGATAGAATAGTACAAGAATTACCTTATATTTATTTCTCAATGTCAGTTTTATTTGTAACATAAATAATTAAAATAATCTTAATTTTTAATTTCATGATTTTGTAGCATTAATAGGTAACTATTGTGGTAAACTATTAATTATTGAATTTATGATCCTATTATAATATAAGTTACATTAGTATTATTATAATGAATGAATTTGAAAAATTTTTTAGAATGAATTTATTCAATACTATAGCCTACTTTTGTTTTGATTCACAGGTTCAAGCTGCATTGAGTGAGTATTCAATTCTCAATCTATTACATATTTAATAAGGTTATATTACATATTTAATTTATTTAAAATATACATAATTATTACATATTTAATAATTCTTAATAAGCCTATGATTATTCGATTTTCATACCCCCATGAAACAAGGTTCTATTAAATAAGGTTTTATTAATTTATGTAAGTTATTCCAAGACAGAAATTCATTTCATGATAATCATAGAGTATTACTTTCAAAACACTTGAATGAAATTATGTGTTTCAACTGTCTTCAGAGAAAACTCTTGCACAGATCAAATATTTTGTTTTGGAAGAGACAAAAATTCACATCATTGATAGGGTACCAGTCTGCCAGTTTTGAAAATAGTTGAACATTCTCTCAGACTAAAATTAGAGGGCTATAATATTATTACGAATCAGTATATCTCCAACAAATCTTATAATATACGGTATATTATAAGTAATATACGGCATAGTACTGTAATAGGTCGAACAAATGAACACTGGATTATGGAATTCATATGAATCGATACTCAATTCAATTATTACATTATTATGATAGATGTATATTTTCAAACGAAGAAAATACTATGTATCAACATACCATGTAAATTATATGAATTATAAGTTAAAATCGCGTAAAATAGAGTAAAATGATTCAAACTTGGAATAAAGTTTTTCTATTTTAAGATAATGGTTATAGTTTTTCATTTGAAAATTTATAACTTAGTTTATTGTAATAATTATTCTACCCTCCTTTGGGAGATAGGCTTGTCTTTTGTATTCACTCGTTTTCCGTCTCTGGAGGAATAGTGACTGTGGGATTACACTCTAAATGATTAACTGGGTGTTATTCAGAGGTGTTCTGTACGTCACTTGGTTTCGGAAGCTAGCTTATGTTTGAGAGGATCAACGTGCTAACCACACGTTACTTTTATCCTGGGCAGCGAGAATGGAATATATTCCATTCTCTATATTCTATTCTATATCTATTCCATTATTCTATTCTATATTCCATTTTCTATATTCTATTCTCTCTGATCCTGGCTGATGATTATTCACCTCTGCTGTATAGTGGAGTGAATATGAAACTGGCAACCAGCTGGTAGGCCTAAGCCCTTCATGGGCTGATGAGCCATTGAAATACATACATACATAGTTATTCTAGAAGAGACCATCACTATTCATTCTAGTAGTAACATTTGAGTAGAATACTTGGGAGGATTGAATTTTACATGTACAAATTGATGGTCTATTCATTATAGTTTTCCAGTTCAGCACTTATATGAGTCTAATAGTAATAATAATGCTCATTAGTGATTTCACAAATCACAAACCATAGACTGATAAGAAACAGTATAGTATTCTAAATTCAAAGAAGAGCTCAAATAAATCGCTTAATATGATAAATATCGTAAGACATTTAGAAAACGAAAAATCATAGACTACTAAAAATCATAACTGTTCCTAACTCTATCATATCACTTTCTAGCAAAGAAAATAAGTTGAAAAAAGTGCAGGAAATTGCACTAACACTATAAATTTATAAACCACGTATCACCACGAACACTAAATACCGCTCAATCTCACAGCAGAACAACAACTGAATGAGTATTATATAAAATTGAAAAAAAAAACCAACTATATATTAGTCGTCGACTAATAATCTCAAGTCGTCATCCTCGTCAAGTATATACTATGAAAGAATAATAATTACAGGAACCGATTAAAATTGATTTTTTGTTTGTTTGGTTCGAATTCTATTGAAAGTTTCTTGTGCATTCTGAGAAATGACATCAACTTTAACTCGCATGTCTTGCGTGCCAGCCGTAGTGATTTGTAAACAGAGAGAATCGTTGTAGGTGGCCTCTAGTTTGATCCATAATAAGAATAACTTTACTAACTATTTTTATATATTTATTAACAATAACAATATGTATTGGTTCTATACAACTGTCAGAGACATTATTCTATTTATTTGGATTATACAAATACATAGAGAACGTTTACGTGTTAAAGTGAACCATTCAAAATAGTAACTCCATATTACTGTAATTAAATTAATTCATTGATTCCCCCTCAAAATTTTCACAATCCCCCCCAAATTTCGCGTCGATGGCGCAACTTGCGCCATCAATCCCCCCTGTGGGCGGCCCTGCTTACTGATATAGTCTGTCCAAGCAAAGAAGACCCTCTGACAAGATGGGAAAATGACTCCAGTTTAGTCAATATTTGTTTAAGATTTGTAAATGTGGTTTTAATTGTGGATCAAATTGTTTCCTACAACTTGAGATCAAATTGATAATTTTTGAACCAGTATTGACCGAACTTAAGTCACTCTCCCATCTTGCCAGAGGGTCTTCTTTGTTTGAACAGACTATACTTGAGGCAGGCAAGATGTCAAGAACAATCTTTAGTAGGCCTACTGTCACAGAGGAGCTACAGATTTAGCTCCTCTGTGGTACTGTACAGCTGGTAGGCCTGGGCCCTTCATGGGCTGTTGAGCCATTGAAAAACTGTACCGGTAGTCTACAGTAATCAAAATAAGTAAGATAATAATCTTAAGTAAGATTATTAAGATTATAATAAGTAAGAAGTAATCAAAGTATGATTTCAAGTTTGTACATAAAATGGAACTTGATTAATAGCTTTACAATCACATACTTGAAACGATGCTCGTATTATATATTTTTAAAAGAGCTTGTGTATGGAGTTGTATAGCCTACTCTATTGAGAAATTATTTAATATTTTCTAGTTTTTGGTAGGAGTTTTATGTAGCTCTATATTCAGATTTAATCCTGGCAGCATTAAATAGCACCCATCTTGTCTTCTATGGAAAAAGTGAACTGTGAACTGTGAAAGTGAACTGTGAACTGTGAAAGTGAACTGTGAACTGTGAAAGTGAAATGTGAACAATTTTCATGGAACAATAACGTAGTCTCTGCTGCCTTGGGTTTAAAAATGGAATCATTTGCTAAGCGTTATAAATTGTAGATGAATAAAATTTTGAATAAATAAACAAATGAATAAATAAAATAATGAATTATATAGAGTTTTCAAATAATTACTTCTTACAAGCAAAGAATCGCATGTTTGTTATATTTTTTCTATGAGAATGAAGCCCACATGAGCTCATAGGCTTGTGCGTTGGTAATCAGATGAATGATAGATGACGACTACTTTTAGGTAGTCGGGACCGATGGCTTATCGTCTCCTCCGAAGGACAGAGGAGACGGTAAAAACTTGATCCAAAACTTTAATCACAAACTCATATAATTTCCCAATTTTCTGTAGCCTACTATATGTGGCGTTCAAGACTTTTCCTCAATTTTTCAACTTTGTATAATCCATATATGTTTTGCAGATGCTCACCAGCAGATTACAAGCAACTTACCATTGAAAGTAGATGCTTACATAGCCTACATGAAGGATACAGAGAAATTCCAGGGTAAGAAATCTATTCATCAATCAATAATAATTTGGGGGAAATCAGGAAAGTGTTCAGGATGGTTTTTCAGTTCATTTGCCCGGGATCCGGGCTAATAAGATTGTATACAAACCCGGAAAAATTATCATTGAGCAAAGCAAAGCTCCAATGGATAAGGAAAGTTACTTTTGTAATGATACTCCTCTGGAACCGCTCGACCGATTTTATTCAAACTTTACATGCGTTGATAATATTTTTATAGAAAGATCATTCATTATTCAATGACTTTGGAATGAAATTATTGATCTCATTTCTCTGTTGTGCAGGCCTATATTATGTAATGGTAACTTGCTACATGTATAGTCTGTGCAAGCAAAGAAGAAATTCTGCGAAGTTTGGAGAATGACTCCAGCTCGGTTAATAATAATTTAAAAATTATAGATTTGGTTTCAAATTGTGAATCTGAGTGTTTTCTACATTTGGGAACAAATTTATAATTTTTGAACCAATACAGTACTGATCGAGCTGGAGTTATTTATCCATCTTGCCAGAATGTTTTCTTTGCTTGGACAGACTATACCTAGGTACATAAATTTATTCTATGTATTGGGAAAAATGTGTTTATGGTATAGTCTTTCCAAGCGAAGAAGCCCATCTGGCAAGGTAAGAAAATGACTCTAGCTCGGTCAATATTGGTTCAAAAATTATTGATTTGGTCTCAATCGTAGGAAACATTCTGATCTACAGTTTGAGATCAAATTTATAATTTTTGGAACAATAATTACCGAGCTGGAGTCATTTTCTCATCTTGCCAGAGGGTCTTCTTCGCTTTGACGTTGACGAGATGTTGTTATTAATGATGAGCTCTGTTAGTACAGTCTACAAGCGGTCTACCCAAGAAAGCGAAACAATATAGGTTACTTTCCTGAGGTCGCTCTCAACTCGATATGCCCTCGCAGACTGCTCACCGACACTCCTGTCAGAGCTGAATATTGATAACAGTCATTTGCACCAACCGCCATTAATTTTGAATTTGCTCTACTCCATGACTGGAAGTGGAAATCTTTCTTCCAGCTTAATTTTCCCAACTATAGTCAATAGTCCAGTCACTTTATACATTGTTGCTTGCAAAATGTATTATATAGTTCTGATTTTTTAGGATATTGTTTGGATAGAAGTATGTAGATATAGTATGTTGTTCAGAGTATTTGAAGAATCTGTGTTAAATAAAATTTATTTCAATTACTAATTGAGATTTATAAACGCTCAAAATATAGAGCTTCATGAATTTTTTCTCAAGAGTTACTCGTACACGTCAGCTGAACCTACCTCGTATTCATATCTCTCCAGTATCTCTTACAAAACTTATACAAGATTTATAAACGCTCAAAATATAGAGCTCCATGAATTTTTTCTCAAGAGTTACTCGTTCACGTCACCTCGTATATCCATATCTCTCACAAAACTGACACAACAGAATTCAGCTTCAGCGTGATTTTTTAGCGAAATATATGTTTAATAGATGATTTTATTATCTCAAATTGAAGCTAATAAAATTCTCTACATCTCTCTCATGTAAAAATTTGCTGTAGAATATTAGTTTTCGAGATTTATAGCAATTTATTTCACAACTACAAAATTTCACAACTTTTTTGAGAAAATTGCTCGTTTTCGACGAATGATATCTCGGTCCCCAAGTATCAAAATTCTCTCAATTATATCTCAAATTGTAGATAATTTTATGCTCTTCAAATGGTCTGTGAACATAAATTCTGTGCGATGGATAGTTTTCGAGTTATTTGGCTAAAACCAAAAAATGAGCAGATTTTTTGTCGTTTTTTCAAGATGGCGGAGTTAGCACAAGGTATTTTTCGGTGATAAATTAGTTACAGACTACTCTTATGTATCCAAACAACATACTAAAAAATCAGAACTACAATACATTTTGCAAGCAGATCCCCCTTTTCATGTAGGTACCTATAAAGTGACTGGACTACAAGTTGAAAGCCTGTTTCCATTGGCAAAGGTTAGAATATTGTACATAAATTAGGTTCCATTGAGAAATTTGTCTTCATTTTCTGTATACATAATTATGAATTATTATTCCAATCATTGAATTTCAATTTCAATTTCAATTATTATTACAGGTATTCTGTATACATAATAAATTATTATTCCAATCATTGAATTTCAAATTCAATTATTATTACAGGTCAAGATGAAGTACTGATTGCAGTTTTCAATCTGATGGATAAGAATAAGAATGGACATTTGGAGCAAGCTGAATTTATCAATGCCTATTTGATCTGGAATGAATTCCGGTAATGAATAAGTTAAATATAAATATTAATTCATATTTTTTATCACAACTCTTCATTCAACTTGCTTTGGGTCTTGTCTGTCAGGTTGGAATTTCGTAAATTAGTTTTCATCCAATTCCTGACGAGTTATAGATTTTTGAAACTTCCAGAATAGATCAAAACCTGATGACAATTTTCAACCTTCAATAGTGTACCTAGTTTATAATTATTATGATTCATTTTGATCAATTTTCACAAAAAAATGATTTGAAGAAGTCCGTTTATAAAAAACAAAATAAAGATTCATTGCATTAGCTAGCTGTTGGTATATGAAATTAATTTTGTTATTTAGTAGATGACACCTTTTGAGATACCTTATATGAATTATGACATCTGCGGAAAGAAATGCTATCCTTAAGGCTGAGGCCGCACTGCCGGTGGGTAGAGCCTGGAGGGTGGAGGGTAGTTGGTGAATCTATAGAACATACACACCATCCACAGTAATACATTGTATGAATGGTATGTGTTCAGCCGCCATCTTGAAATTTTTAAATATGGACAACATAACCTCAAAAACACAATGAGGTCATACCATTCATACGATGTATTACTGTGGATGGTGTGTATGTTCTTTAGATTTACCAACTACCCTCCACCCTCCAGGCTCTAACCACCAGCAGTGCGGCCTCAGCCTAAAAGCTAGAAAATAATCAAAATCTTAAGCCACGTTTACACCGGAGTTAATAACACAATATTGTTAATAACTTATACAATAAGTTACATATAATAGCCTATTTATTTGCTGATCTTGAACATATTTTAGATTATGAATTGATGAGTTGTTAAAGTCCAACATGTGATATTGAAAAAAATACAAGTAGTTATTATTTAGCGCAGGTCTATAACTTATTAATATAGTCTGTCCAAGCAAAGAAGAGCCTCTGACAAGATGAGAAAATGACTCCATCTCGGTCGATATTGGTTCAAAAGTTATTGATTTGGTCTCAATCGTAGGAAATATTCTGATCTACAATTTGAGACAAAATCAATATTTTTCGAATCAATATTGACCAAGTTAGAGTCATTTTCTCATCTTACCAGAGGCTCTTCTTTGCTTGGACAGACTATGCCATAGCCTTCTTTTGTATATCAGAATAGTTCGTATCTTACATAAATTATTTATTGAAGGCTAGAAAACGTGTCCAAATTAAAGTAACTTCAATTCACTGGTATATTAATAGTAGAAGAATTACGGTACCTATTGAATATTGCTGCTGGATAATTATAATAATAATTAATAAGAATCTCCATATATTGTTATATAAAACTTTTAAAAATGATTACAATCAGAGTACCCTTTTAAAAATATTAAAAAATATATATATCTTATATATACTTATATTTTTAAAAGGGTACTCTGATTGTAATGTAATCATTTTTTAAAGTTTCAAAAAATACAGTAGCTATATAAATAGACAAAGGACTTCTGCAACTGCAAATATTGACCAATGTACTAAATGGCAAGCAAAATCCATCGAATGAAACCATAGCTTTCTCAAGAGTGGGTAGTAGTGGACGGCAAACTGCCAAACGGCAAAATCAAGCCCCAAAATAACAATGTAATTTTTATCAATCTCTTGGAGCAGATAGAGCCTCTCTCTATTTATGGACAGAATTTCATATTCATGGAAAGAGAATTTAATTCTCCAGGGGCGCTACTTCTTACTTTTTCGATTTTTAGTTTATTTTAATAATTAGAGTTCAATACTTTTTCAGTTAATTAATTATGCAATAATTATTAGAATAAACTGAAAATCTGAAAAGTAAAAAGTAACGCCCCTGGAGAATTAAATTCTCTTTCCAATGAGATAAAGAACGTGAAATTCTGTCCATAAAAAAAGAGAGGCTCTATCTGCTCCAAGAGATTGATGAAAATTACATTGTTGTTATGGGGCTTGATTTTGCCGTTCGGCAGTTTGCCGTCCACTACTACCCACTCTTGAAGGAGGCTATGATGAAACTGTTCATAAAACTGTGCCCGGACTGGGAATCGAACCCAGTTCCTCCAAGTTCCCGGCTGGGTGGCTTAACCACTTGCCCACCAGGCAGCTCTCTGGACAGCTTCATTCAATTGTGATGTTAGCCGAACCCGCTAGGTATTGAAGATGGAAGAATTATTAGATATTGCAGTACACAAACTGCTGGATAATTATAATATAATTATAATAATAATTAATTAGAATCTCCAAAGACAAAGGACATCCACAACTGCAAATATTAATTTAGATAAAATTTTTTCAAATAAAATAAAATATTATAATAATAGTCCTTCTATTTATACAATAACTTATAGCAATATATGAAGATTCTAATTTTGTATAATTATTAATAGTAACTTACCCCTAAACACCGAGTGAATATGTACTTGTATGTTTCAGGCATTACGATAGAGATGGAGATTGGAAACTTACTAAAGATGAGCTCATAAAAATTGTGGATGCTGATGAGTCTAATCACGTAACATTCATGGGTAAGGATAAAAAAATAACAAATTCAAATTTATTTATTTCAATGTACAAACATATAATAGACAAAACAAATCATTACAATCAATCGTTGAGATAAAAAATATAAGACCCGCATGGGCATGAGAGCCTGTGTGCGGGAATGAGTTAATCCCATTGAAATAGTATTACCAACATGAAAAAACAAAACTGCAGTTATAAATAATAATAATTCACAAATAAATAAAAATCCAGAATACACTTTAAATGGATAATCAAACAACAAATAATAAACAATAATGACAAAACCAAACTTAGAAAAATTATAAGAAGGATAAGATTCACAAGAATGTAACTCTCTAAATACTAGCATATTATACAATAAGATAAATCGTTCAATTATTGACAATAATAATAAAGAGAAATATTTTAACAAATTGTCCTTTCCACACAATATTCGTAAAGTGTAGGTTAAAACTAAATCTGAAAAGTAAAAAAGGGAGAGTAATTCCTGATCAAAACGAAAAGAAGAGAGAGAAACGAGAAGCAATGAGAATAGTGGAAATAAGAAGAAGAAGAGATTAGAACAGATGCCAGACAAAAAAAAAATCATTTATTCTCAGCATAGTTAATTTTGAAAAAATATAGATATTATACAGTATTATAGATAATATAGATAATAATAATAATAATATTATGAAGTGACATTGGCTACTTACGTTCATGGGCGCGACAATAGTATAAATGTGAATCCCAAGTCCCACAATTGAAATTAACCTCCTGGAAGAGGAAGATTTCTTCTAAATTTCATAAAAAGTTTCAAATTTCTGCGCTCCAAGATCCCCGATTAGGAGTCATTTAAATGTGAAAATTTGGAGTTTAAATAGGAATTTTTTACCGAATTTGACAAATGGATTTATACCGCCGTGATGGATCTGGAAATGATGAGCGATTACACGATAAAATCCGACGTACGTACCGTTCAGAGGTTATAAGGAAAAATATATCAGTCAAGATAAAGGGGATGATTTCAACCCACCCCCAAAAATCCTATCGTATGATATTTTTGGTTTTGTTAATGTTCATGACACCCTATGGCAGTGGTCACCAATTAAGTTTCATGAAGGTCCGTTTCAGTCTTGGCGAGCTTTCGGGGAAACCACTGGTGGGGGGGGGGGATGCATAGAATAATTGGATAAAATAATGCAACACTATAAAATCAATAGCCAACTTTTTATTGAGAGTTGTTTAATATTAGGTGTTTTTGGGGGTGTAAAGGTAGGATTCCCATGCAGCAACTCGAGCCGCGCGGCTATATCTGCGCTACTCGAGGTGCCCGACTCTAACAGCGCTGTCTAGCCATCACAACTCTATTCACATAACTATATTATAAATGTTCACTTTGTTATTAGGGCTACTTATGTATACTGAACCAATAAAATATTAAAATTCGCCCTTTTCAAGTGAATTTCACTATCTATTGATTAAGTACACTACCTATTGATTTAGTAGGTACATTAGTAGCCCTAATAACAGAATAAAAATCTATAATATAGTCATGTAAATAGAAATGAAATGGCTAGAGCAGCGCAGCTAGAGTGGAGTGGAGTAGACAGTGTTCAGTTCGTTTTCTCTATTTAAGGGAGATTTGGGTCTGATGAATTCAGCTTCTATAAATGGCTCACTTATTTGTTCTTCAAGTCAAGAGCATCCCATACTAACCTCCACTCATTACATCTTTGCAGCAATAATAGATAATTCATCAGGCCAAATTTTCCCTATACAATAGGGAAATTTCCCTATACTGTAGTATAACCTATACTGTAGTATAACCTATACTGTAGTATAACCTATACTACAGTTGGGTCAAAATTTCTTGGCATCAGCCAGAACCAGCCCCCCCAGGCGAGGGGCATAGTGCGGGAATCATTCTTAGAACATTAGGCCTATAATGTCACATTAATGCCCGGTTTTTCCAAGCACACTCAAAGTTGACCCTCAAATTTTGATGAACAGCCGACATTTTCTATGATAAGTATAGGAAATGAAGTAAACTGTAGTGAGCTGGAGGGTCCCTCAAATTTGAGTGTGCTTGGAAAAACCGTGCATAAGCGTGCTGTACACGGGGATAGTACTGTCAGTCAGTTGAATATCTGTAGCCAATCACAGCCTTTGTCTTGTCATTGAGCCAAACAACAACAGCTGTTATTGGCTACAGATATTCAACACTACTCAAGGTGTATAGAATACCGGTACTACTATTGGACACTACTGTCCACGTGTACAGCACGCTTTATACAGTGGATTAGAGCTGCAGTTGATTTTTTTTAATGAAGTTAATAACTCTCAGCTGCCTAGTGCCAAGAAATTTTGGCACAACTGGGCCCAATTTCACAAAGCAACAAGTCTTGACTTGTTATTAACCATGGTTATTGACTAGTACTTGTGATAACAAGTTGTTAATTACAGGCGTTTCACAAACGGAATGAGCTATAAGTTTACAATTCTACAATTTGACAAGTGTTCCCACCCATCAGTGCCATCTGTAATAGTTTTCGATACTTTCTATAGTTTGCACTGATATAGTTTTGGTTGAAATTTGAATCATTTGTGGTAAAAGATAGATTGATAAAATTGATTTTGAAAAGAAATCAATCATTAGAAATCCAAATCGTTGAACCCTCATGTCATTTTGAATAAAAATAATAATAAATTGATGAGACATATTCAATCCATTTAGATCCATCACAAACCAAAAAAATATTACGGTGAGCTTGGAGTAGTCTCCCCCCATCTCACATATTATTAACATAGTGGTACTGATGATTTTTCTAATTTATTAAATTAAATTTGTTGACTCATATTGGGCATAATAAAATGCACAAAGAAACAATATGAAATAGTTCTAATCATTGAAAATAATATTGAAGCCTTGAAAAGTATCTTTTTTAACACTTGTAACGTACTTAGGTCTATTCATAGGTAGAAATTTCATAGTTAATTACAAGTTTTTTTGACAAGTCTTGTTCGTTACCATGCCAACGTTCGTGAAACACTTGTTCATAACCGGCGGAGCGCTTGTAAAATTGTTAAAATTCACTTGTTATCACAAGTTCACAATCGTGCGTTCGTGAAACGCCTGTAATCAGCTGAATTAGTAAATTTATTATAAATCATGGTTAGTAACAAGACTTGTTACGTTGTGAAATAGAGCCCTGTAGTCTACTATTGACTGATCAGTCTTTCTATAATATTATGAATCCTTCAACGAATTTTATTTCATTTGAATTGGATAATTCTTATCGTCATTGTGTTACAGAACTGTATACTCGTGTCAATAATGGACACCAACTGGCACACAACTGGGAAGAACGTGTTGGTACAAACTACCTCAATTCTCCAGATAAACTCTAAGCCAAAGTAGAACATAGTTTCTAATGATATCAACATCTCAATAACATCACCGAAAAAATCACTCTTCATGCCTATTGATTCCACAAATTGCATTTTGAAAATTATTTGGGGTTTTTGTGTTTGTTTTATCGTTTTGGGTTGAATTTATTAAATTTATTGAAGCATTCAACTTGTTTTTTTTTCAACTTTTTCCTACAACTCCACACTGACAATCGAACACAGTCATTTCATTTTGAGCGACTCAGGCCTGCTTACTCCAAAATATGTCAAAGAATGAGGGCTGTGGGTCAGGCTGAGGCTGTTACATAGTATATACAGTACATAGTTTTACATCTATATTATATTGTATAGTATTAACCAACAGCCTCAGCCCAACCCACGGCAGCCACACCTTTTTGACTTATTTTTACCATTCTGCGGCAACAATATAGGACAACAGAGGTTGGCAGGAGATTCAACCAATGCGCTCTCTAAAGGTACGATTGCCAAGCGGCAGCTCGAGCTGTCCGGCTCTAACTTCGCTGCTAGAGCCGTCCAGCTTTAGCCATCACAATTCTATTCACAAAACTGTTTTATAGATGTTTACTCTGTTATTAGGGCTAGTAATGAATACTATATCAATAAAATAGTGAAATTCACTCGAAAAAAACTTCAAAAGGGTGAATTTCAATATTTATTGATTTATTATACATTAGTAGCCCTAATAACAGAGTAAACATCTATAATATAGTTATGTGAATAAAGTTGTGATGGCTAGAGGAGCGCAGATAGAGCTAATGTTCTAATGGGATTCTGCTGTTCAACAAATGGCCGACTATAGTCTGTCCAAGCAAAAAAGACCCTCTGGCAAGATGGGAAAATGACTCCAGCTTAGTCAATATTGGTTACAAAAAATTGATTTGATCTCAAAATGATTTGGTCTGATTGTAGATCAGAATGTTTCCTACAATTGAGATCGAATCAATGATTTTTTAACCAATATTGGCCGAGCTGGAGTAATTTTCTCATCTTGCCAGAGTGTCTTCTTTGATTGGGCAAACTACACTACTGTCCACACTCAAGTGAATTCAGGGATTGAGTAAAAGGTCAAAATATAAACTAACTTTTAGTTTTATTAAAATTTGAATTATACAAGTACTTTCAAGAAGCTAGACTTTTCATGTACTGTTGTTGTTATACTCCAACAATTCCAATTTCCAATTACGGGAAACACACGACGATGGTTGGAACTTGAGTTTAGTGTCTGCAAAAAATAAACAATTTTTTAAAATTTTATTAGTTTATATATAATATAAACAACAAAATAAGAGAGTGGTTTGCTTTTAATAGAGACTTTTATACATTAAATAATTGTGTGGATTAATTTGTAGTGAGAATTCATTTTACTCTTTCTATTGTTTATCATTTCATGTTGTTCACAAAAAAGTTAGGGATATCACACGTTCATTTGGTTTTAAAAAGCAATAATATGAATACTTCATTCTTAGCATTGAATACAAACTCTCTTTTTTGCATAATTTTTTCCTCAAGAATATTCTTAAGCCGCGTATCGACAGTCCGAGGCATGTCCCACGAATGCCTCGCAGTACAGTCTGGTGACGCAAAAATAGTATAAACTCATGGCTGAGACATATGTGTGAATATAATGTGCAATAATCAAAAATAATTATAATTATAGTATAGTATATAATTATAATTATAGTATAGTGTATAATTATAATAAAAATAATTACGTATAATAAAAAATCTGCATTTTTCGTAACCAAAAATGCGAGCACACGAACAAATTTACTAGCACCATCAAGCGGGAGACAAAGCAACTAAGCTCTGACAATTGATAATTTGGACTTTGGAGATTAGTTTGAAATTAGTTTGCTAAATTAGTAGATGAAAATTTAAGGCCATGTTTATTATTTATATATTGCCTATTAGAACCTTCTGCACCCAAATAGAATTCTCAATCAGAAAAATGCATAGGAATAGGGTACAATTTTGAGGTTATAGTTTGTAGAATTGTTCGTTGTGCGTTGCGAGGCAACAGGCTCTGCTCGCTGCGAATTGTGTGCCGCGTTTGCCTGGCTGCTAGCAAACCCGGTATCGACTTTATTAGCGGTATCGACTTTATTAGTATCGACCTACAGAGGCTTTACTCCAGTCTCCAGCTCGGTCAATATTGGTTCAAAAATGATTGATTTGGTCTTAAATTGAAGATCGAAATGTTAATTGAGACCAGATCAATAATGTTTGAACCAATATTGACCGAGCTGGAGACTGGAGTAGATAGTAGACTAGTAGTAGTAGCAAGACTCTTTTTTGCGTGAACAGACTGTATCTTGAGGCATTCGCGGCACATGCCTCGCACTGTCGATACGCGGCTTTATACTTTTTGGCGTCAGCTTAACTAATACATTCTACAAGACAACTAGATTAGGCAACAATAGATCTGTAATAACACGAGAATTAATAGAAGTTAATAGAACTAAAAATGTAGAAACAGAAGCTCCTTGCAGACAATGTATTTTCTACGAAATAATTCTTCATGAAATAGAACCTGATATAGAACCGACTTTTCAAGCTTATAACAATGAGCTATTATATAATATTTATATTCTACAATGATAATATTCTATAATGAGCTATATCTTAGAATAGGATCTGTTCACTTATACGAAAGTAGGGTTGTACTTATATAGTGGTGCTGCGAATAGAAGAGCCTTTGGCAAGATGGCGGAGGGAAGTGAGAGTGTAACTACGCATGCGCAGAACTATAATTTCTGAGGAATAATCACTTATTTTCCAACCTAACGCTTTTACACTAAATTATAGTTCCAAGAGGCTGAATCAACAAAGCACACATTGCAACTGCCAATATGATTTTGTAGTCTTCGCCATGACCTACCGTAGATAATCTACAGAACAGGGTCGTGTCTCATAAATCAGCTGACTACAAAAACATTCCCTCGAGACATTTTTTATAATTATTTACTGAGCTTTACGGTAACCTCAAATAGGTGATTGTTAGCAGTTTGTTGGAATATTGAATTGTTTTAAAACGAGCATAATATGAATAAATGTATGAATGAATATTAGCACCTAGCCTATTATGGTCTACTGCAAATGGTAATTATATTTTTATTATTATTATATATTATTTTATTTTTATTATATATTTTTCAATCCTTTCCCAGTTTGTTTTCATAACAATCTGTTATGAATGAGCGGTGTTTTGCCACAAAAACGAAACATGAATGTTTACAAATCAGAGTATAATTTTCACCACCAGAGAGCACAGACCCCGCACAGAAGTACCATACTGTAATAATATTATAAAAAATATTGTGTTGCAGGGAAATCATAATCATATTGATTCCACAAATAGAAATATATTTAATTCAAGAATATATTATATATTTTATTAAATATATTTAATAATATTTTAATTGTGACAGATGGTTAGAGTAGAACAATTTTCATTTGGACTGCTGGCAGCAGTGAATGGCATCCATGTTGCCAAAGGCTCTTCTGTTCGCGGCTCCACTATAGTCGGCGTAACGTAACTTGACGATTTCCCCCTCCACCCGAGAAATAGCTACGTTGTTTGGTTGTGTGAAAT
Source organism: Sogatella furcifera (assembly GCA_017141385.1). NCBI lineage: Eukaryota > Metazoa > Arthropoda > Insecta > Hemiptera > Delphacidae > Sogatella > Sogatella furcifera. The sequence goes on from CM029553.1 coordinate 13,891,754, forward strand.
TGAATTTTTTTCAATTCAACTAAATGTTAAAAGTGACAGCGTAGCTTCGGAAAAATCATGCGGTGTTGTGAATTACACACTTTCTATTACATAGAATAAAAATCTTATTGGAAAATCCAAATTACCTGCAAGTTCAGTTGATAGTGTATCTTCACTCGATCCAGGCTGTAAAAATGAAAAATAAAGTTGAAACATAAACTTTAAAACTTAGGGCTATTCAAAATAATTGGAAAATAAAATGAGAATCAAATACCCTTTCAAAAAACTTTAAAATTATCAATGCACAAACATGTTTTGGGACATTCAGCCAATGTGGCTGAAATAATAATCATTTATAATGGGCTGAATGTCCCAAAACATGTTTGTGCATTAATAATTTTAAAGTTTTCTAAAGGATATTTGATTTTCATTTTATTTTCCAAAGTTGAAATAGTGTAGCAATAAAACTAAGGAAGCGCAAAACTAAATTGAGCAGAGCGAGTTTTCTATTTATCAAAAAGTTTTTGAAACAAGGACTCAAAAAGTTGATCCAGGTTTTTTAACCCCTGCTGAACAACAACGAATGGCTCAAATAACTCATTACAATGCTTTTCTCTTGAAAGCTTCAAGGGTGATTATTCCTCAAGCACACGATGCCACTTCCTCAAATCTATGAGCCTATTAGCCTATCTGGTCGTCCATGTCTACTATCACCATGGCAAGTTTGAATGAAAATGGTCGAGCGGTTCCGTAGGAGTAGCATTACAAAGAATGACTTTCCTGATCCATTAGAGCTTTGCTCCACCTTTGGCTCAGCTCAACCATTAGTAGGTACCAACCAACCATTGGTAGATGATTATAACCGTATTATGTTTTGAACATTATTTCTATTACTAATAATATTCTATCTACACTATAATGCAACCAAGTAGAAAAACTTAGGGGAGAGCAATATGAAGAATGCTTGTGTCATAGACTTCATTTCTAATTGGGCCTATTATTCATCTGGAAATCAATGTTAAGAGAACTAATTCATGTTGGAACATTCAATACAAATTTTTTATAAATTTTGGAATTTTCAAAGTGAATTGATATTGTAAACTATAATTCAATGTACAAACTATTACTAAATGAAATTGCCAACAGTCTTAGGCGAATATTACACGATAATAGTTCTACAGAGTGATGCGGAGGAAACACATGTTTCTCGAACTGCTAGTACGCGGCGACGGGAGGTGGTATTGACCTCGAAAAAACGTTAGCAGACGGCTCACACAAAGCCGTTTCAGTTGCTATGGTCAATGTAGAGCGCACATCATCGTGTGTTCGACGTGGAGAGTTTTTTAGAAACAATGACTCTATAATAGTCACATTGCGACGTCTTTTCCATCAATATTTTATTGTGAAATTTTAAATAGAAATAATTTTTTTACCTAATTGAAATACCGTACTCCAATGGGTTGCAGCGTTCAGAAGTACTGGTGGTATGTCATGTAGCGTGACATACCCAGCGCTACAGCATGTCGTCTAGTCAATCAATTAGGACTAGTAACAACTAGGAATAGTAACAACTAGGACTAGTAACAACTAGGACTAGTAACATTTTCCGGAGTACAAACAAACTGCACGGGGAAGACCGGGTGGTTTATTTTTCATCACATAACCAGTACTTCTGAACGCTGCAACCCATCGGAGTACGGTATTACAATGAGGTAAAAAAATGTCTATTTAAAATTTCACAATAAAATTATAATAATTGATATTTATATCTATAATAATATATCAATTTATTTATCAATCATTGCATTGGAAGCAAAGTTTTGGTTTTTCATGTCATTGCAACTCAAGGTTATTGAAATAGGGTTGTTCTACATAGGGAACAAATATTTATAAATATTTATAAATATTTGTGTCAGCCAGATAGAACGGTAGCAGAAGTTTTTCTGAAAAAAGGTTTTTTTTTGTTTAGAGTGAAAGTAGCCTACACATACCTGGGATGGCCAAACAGCTTTCCTCATTTTGGCAACCTCGACAAGAGCATTTGAAAGTATTTTCTGCAGTTTGTAGGCTAATTCATCCAGAGCGCCTTCACCAATACTTATCAATTGCGAGCAGGTCAGCTTGGCTTCATCTGAAAGTCGTCAATCATTTTATCAATACTATATACAGTACTATTATATTGAAGAATATAACCATCAAGTTTTCCAAGTAGCCTATTAAAATAGCTATCAATATTTTTTTCAAGTAGCCTATAGTTGTCACGTAAATGCATGATGAGAGTTACTATTTTATAGACAATATAAATAATAATCTAATCTAAAATAATAATATAATAATCGTAGGTGACCAGAGGTAGGTTTCAATCAAGGTGTATATAGAATGGTAGAGGTGGGGCAGAGTGAAACAGCTGACTATGATACTGACGTCACGGATTTCCTATAGTCAAAAATTTAGCATTGATTTCCCTATCCTTGACGAAAAATCGTACGCTTTTTTCCAATTCACGAAATACAGAATTGTTTAGTGGATAAATTCCTTGTAAGAGCTTGTAGAGAATTTCAAGACCTACATTTTGATTGATTTAAATCTATATTTTACTCAAATTTAACATGAGAAAAAGTCCGTTGAAGTGTCTCGGGAATACTCTGCAGCTGGGCTAATGCTATCGAATTCAATGATATTACAAATGTATCTTATAATAGCATTGCATTATTAATTATAATAATTGAATTAGCCCACCTGGAGAGCATTCCCGACACACGCTAACGAACTTTTTCTCATGTTGAATTTGAGTAAAATATAGATTTAAATCACTGAAAATGTAGGTCTTGAAATTCTCTATAAGCTCATATAAGAAATTTATCTATTAAACAATTCTGTATTTCGTAAATTGGAAAAAACGTACTATTTTTCGTCAAGGATAGAGAAATCAATGCTGAATTTTTCAATAGAGGAACTCCGTGACGTCAGTATCATAGCTTTCCCAGCTGGCTGTTCCACTCTGTCCCACATCTACTATTCTATAGACCTTGAGTTTCAATTACTACAAGTCGCGGTCACAAGATGCAATAGAAACACATGATTGTATGGAGAAACACAAATCAAAAATCAGCTGACCAGTGTGTGTTGCTCTATTGTATTATTTCTAGTCATAGCTTCCTTTGACATAGGAAGGTAGGTCATGGCCTTCATATTTTCATCTCTTTCTATAGGATCATAGAACTATTATCGTGTAATACCGTTCTAGAATAATCTTCTATCATTCTAAGAAAGTTATGCCGGGTTTTTCCAAGCACACTCAAAGTTGAGGGACCCTCAAATTTTGATGAACAGCTGACATTTTCTATGATAATTATAGGAAGTGTAGTGAAGTGTAGTAAACTTGAGGGTCCCTCAAATTTGAGTGACCTTGGAAAAACCGGGCATTAGAATGATAGAGAAATGATAGATGGTTATGGTTCTAGGTGCAAAGCTGCAATTTAATTAAAGGGGGCTATGGAGATACAGATTGATTCACTCCATTTATGTACTGTAGATTTGAAAATATATCAGCTTAAATTCTATTTATCTTGCTTATTTTTTGAACTTAAAAGTGGACTCATATCAAAATTCAAAATTGTTCTTGTTAAAATATTTTTTTGGAAGTAAGAAATTGTAATATTAAGTTTTTAATGATCTATTATAACCTTGTTTTGGACTGTTGTACAAATTGGTAGTTTTGGGCATTTGCCTGTTGCACTCGCATATATGTAAATAATAATTATTATCTATTGAATAAATGATAAATATTAACAATATGAGGGGTAGCTTGTTGGAGTAAGTGATAACGCGCATGTCTGATAACCTTCAAGAGCCGAATTCGAATCATAACAGGGACCACAGTCATTTTTTGACCACATCAAAATTACATAGATATGGCCATCCCGTCTTTCGGAGGAGACGATAAGCCGTCGTTACCAACAACCTAATAATTTATTTCTTTATTTATACATTTATTTATTTATTCACAATAAAATAATCGTTATCTCTCATCATCATCATCCCTCTTATTACCCACGTACATTTGAAGCCTAAGAGCTCATGTGGGCATCACCCTTAGAAAACAAACAATTACACAGTAGACCTTGGATTGAATATTGAGTAGATATTGGATTCAGGTCAAGGATAAAGTGAGTAGTTTAAGTATAATTTTAGTTTAAATCAACAGCTGACTCAAAATGAAAAACATTATGATAGATGCTGGACAAATGCGTGATTTTTTCCTGGATTGATTCATTTTCAGTTCTTCTTTATTCTTTCTCTACAATTGCGACTTGGTCTCCAAGTATTTTAAGCAAAGGATGAATGAGTGATGATGAATGATGATGATGAAGGTTTAAGATGTAGGTTATATGTCTATCCACAATGTCCACTTTCACTATACTCACAAATTTCAACTCTTGAGAATAAAAAACCATGATTTATCAATTTCAAATTTGAAAGGTTGGTAAATGATTCAAAACAGCATCAAAAATATCTACAATGATTTGAAATTATCATTTCTCACTTAAAATTTTAAAGCAAAAAAAAAATAGTTCAAACCTGTTATTGATAATACAGGTACAAATGTGCCTGACAATAGATTGTTTAGGTCCAACCAAACAATAAATTAATTTGTGCTGTATTTACATAAAAATGTGGAGCTTAAATGTCCATTATTGGGGGGGGACGAATATTCAAATATGTCCTTCCCGTTGACACTCAATCAAGGGTCAATATTTTCATAATACATTCCAGTACAATAATGTAGTAGAAAGCGCGTACCCGTCCAGGTTATGAAAATTTTAAAGAAACTGTAAATGACATTTTTTAATAAAGATATTTGAGATTAATTATTAATTTAAAAAAAAACTAAATATAATGAGATGTCATTGTTTTTTTAGTTGATTTTTATTTTTGTATTGTCTGTCCAAGCAAAGAAGACCCTCTGGCAAGATGGGAAAATGACTTCAGTTTGGTCAATATTTGTTCAAGAATTATAAATGTGGTCTCAATAGTAGATCAAATTGTTTCCAACAATTTGAGACCGAAGTGATAACATTGAACCAATATTGACCGAGCTTGAGACATATTCCCATCTTGCCAGAGGGCCTTCAAATTTCAAAATGATTCTTCTTTGCTTGAACAGACTATGCTTGCTGTATTTCATGGAGTAAACGTGATTTTGATTGATTGGATTGAATCTCCCTATTTGTAGTATAGTTGGGCCAAGAACAGAAGAGCCTTTGGCTGCCATTCACTGCTGCCGGTAGTTGAAATGAAAATTGTTCCAACATAACCAAATTTATAAAGAAATAGTACAGGCTTAGACGATTTTTTTCTGTCCTAGTTCATAATTATGCTATAATTTGTGCTATCATAGGTCAATAATTGAACAAATACATGAAAAAAAATATTTTCATTCGCAAAATCAATATGATTATGATAAGTGTAAAAACGGTAGGTTGGCTGGAGTGATTTCACCCTGGAAATATCAGTTCAGCGCATGGGTAGTTACACTCCAACTTTCCTCCACCATCTTGCAGGAGGCTCTTCTGTTCTTGGCTCAACTATATTTATGTGTCTCCACTTACTTGTCATTGTTTCAACTCGTTGAATGGCTTCGGTTATAACCAGCAGCAGGGAGTATTCTTCCCTGGGATTGCCTTCCTTCAAGCTCCACAGGTTGCGTTGCGCTTTTCTCGAACTTTTACTCGAATGGCTCCTGTACAACAAACCACACATTTATAGTCCGTTCACGCAAAGAAGACATTCTGGCAAGATGTGAAACTAACTGCAGCTCGGCCAATATTGGTTCTAAAATTATAAATTTAAACTCAAATTGTAGACCAGAATGTTTTCTATTACACAGGTCTGCAGAAATTTTTTTTTTTTTTTAAATTGTTTGGATTTTGATAGCTACTTTTCTGCGCTGATTAAATACATAAGTTTTTCTCCATCACGTAAGGTTCTCTCACAAAATGAAACTGAAGTTTTAGGAGAATGTTGAAAATGTCAATATCTTGAACTTCTTTATTATTGATCAAACATGGATTTAAACCAGAAAATCAGTCAAAACAAGCATGATAGTTATGCAAAAGTGTTCCAAAATTGTTATTAGCCTTTTTAAAAATGTTTTATTCTTCTCGTAACTTATTTTTGTGCTAATATGCATGTTGTGATATCCAATCTTTATCAATATGGATGAAATGATCATTTACCCTGAGCTGCGTGAAGACCATGATGATGAAGAACTGCTTATTTCTGATTGGAGATCGTTGATATCTGGAAATTTTAAAACGGAAAAATTGAAATTTTAAAAATAAATGGGGAACATGTGCTGCTTAATGTCATTGGGATAAGAGAGCACACAACAACCAACTCAACCTGATAAAAACATCAAGGCCCATTCTAGACAAGCGTAAAAAACGCCGCGTTTTCGACGCGTCGGGAACGCGCGCTCGACAGAAACCGTTGTGCTAAATGGGCACGCGTTCATCTCGCTCGTGTAGACATTAGACAAGCCCATTTAACACAATGGTTCCGTCTAGCGCGCTTTACCGACGGAAAAAATGGCCTAATTCGCTCATTTATTTGATAAGCTGCTCGACCGGCAACCGGCAAGTACTGGGTTCGATTCCCAGACTGGGCACAGTATTTTTACAGTTGAATTCAACAAATCTGCTATTTTTCCAATTGAATTTTGAATGAGGAAATTTCTTCTTTTATTACAATTACAAACATAGAATATGTTTGTTACAATTACAAACACAATCATGTAATAGAAACAAAAACATTATATTATGACCAATTGAAATTTTATTTGGGAAATTTAAAATTTTACTCTATATAGAAACGTAAGTGAAGAAACTAAAAACAGCTCATGGCCTCAAAATACAACACTGGAAAAATTCATAATTTTCTTTTATAGATTCAAATATTTACTGATTTATAAAATGATGATAGATTTCCAATACAATTGACAACGAATGAATTATTTTATCAAATTTATACACGCATATTTCATTATATTTAGTTCCGTTTTCCATTATCGTGATTTAGTACTGTAGTAGTAGACTTTTCAGAACAATTTATAAAGGTATAGTCTGTCCAAGCAAAGAAGACCCTCTGGCAAGATGTGAAAATGACTGAAGATCGGTCAATATTGGTTAAAAAATTATGAATTTGGTCTCAATTGTAGGAAATGTTCTGATTTACAATTTGAGACCAAATCAATATTTTTTGAACCAATATTGACCGACCTGGAGTCATTTTCCCATCTTACCAGAGGGTCTTCTTTGCTTGGACAGACTATAGCTATCATTGTATTTTCGAATTAATACTCATGTATTTCAGCAAATGATCAACTCCATTATCTGATGAATAATTCTTCAATCCTCACATAGTCTGTCCAAGCAAAGAAGACATACTGGCAAGATGGGAGAATTACTCAAGCTCGGTCAATATTGGTTCAAAAATTATTAATTTGGGCTCAAATTGTAGGAAACATTCTAATCTACAATTTGAGACCAAATTTATAAATTTTGAACCAATATTGACCGAGCTGGAGTCATTTTCCCATCTTGCCAGAATGTATTCTTTGCTTGGACAGACTATATCATACCAATGGCAACATTGCGATTATACAGCGTGTTCCGAGAAGAACTGATTCAAGTACTACCACGGTGTTCTTCAAGCTATAACAAACAGAAAATATCGTGGGCAAGATGCCGAATTCTCCTCAAGCAGTAACCGCACCAAAGTCTGTTAGAGGTAGCGAGCTCGCTACCGCGGTGGTAGTTCAGGCCACACCAAAAAACGTCCGTTAGCGATAGTCTTGAAGTAGTGAGGGAATGCATTAGCAAAGTTTTAAAGCTCGCCTTCCATGTTATTCAATTGTACAGGCCAGACCGAGCTCGCTACCTCGGCGGTAGTACCACCAGCAGACGTTTCAAAAGTACGCCTGGCACAGCGAAGTGAAACTACCGCCGAGATACTCCCTCCACGGTAGCTAGCTCGGTGTGGCCTGATCAATTTAATAACATGGAAAGTGAGTTTTTTTACCTCGCTACCGCCGCGGTAGCGAGGTAGGTGTGGCCTACCCTTTAGTTTTCCTGTTTTGAATTACTGAAATTTTTAATTTTGTTATCCACCATTTTGGGTTTCTCATGATTCTCCATCATATCTCGATAATGGATGTAGTACAGAACTCGATGAAATTTGGCAGGCATAAGAATAAGTATGAACTCTTCAAAAAAATGTGGTAGTCTCGATAATTTACAATATCTGACATTTTCAGAATGGCGACTGATTCAACTTTTAATTTCGAATTGACAGTTGAATTTTTTTTTCTGTAAGTACTACTGCTATCTAGTCTTGAGACTAATGAGCAATTTTTTCCAACCTATGTTGCTAATCATGAATGAAATACAGTGAAATTCTCAATAAAATCTCTTACTGATAGTAAGAGATTGACTGTACTACTATGCTATGTTTACTAGCTATACTAGCTATGTTTCACTCAAACACCGCTCTACTTGAAAACTGAAATTTAAAACTTAAGGCTGTTTAAAATAATTGAAAAATAGATGAAAATCAAACACCCTTTTTTAAAGAACTTTAAAATTATTAAAACACATAATTATTGTTTTAATAATTTTAAAGTTTTTTAAAAAGGGTGTTTGATTTTCATTTATTTTTCAACCGCTCTACTTTTCTATTTCACTGGACACCACTTGCACTTCATTAATTCAAATGGTTTCCTTCTTTTCAGCCCCTTCTTCAATCCTCCATTGTCCAGCAGCTGGATTGCCTCGACGTTGTTGTGTTTGTGGAGCCGTACTTCATGACTTTTCAATTGAAAATAATGTATTTAAAAAATTATATACCATTACCAACATGTAGAGCCTTAAATTCTGAAGAAAATGGTGCCTGATTCTACTGAATTTGATAAGAAATAACTGAGATATGACTATTTTAATTTTTATTCTCGTGAATTCACGCCCGACAAGCCTGTGTGACAGTATTCATAGTGGCATGTTTCAGAATAAAAAAATTGCCGTAACTCGGTTATTTATAATTGAATTTTGACAGAACAGGCATCATTTTCTTCAGAATTAAGGCTGAGGCCGCACTGCCGGTGGGTAGAGCCTGGAGGGTGGAGGGTAGTTGGTAAATCTATAGAACATACACACCATCCACAGTAATACATTGTATGAATGATATGTGTTCAGCTGCCATCTTGAAATTCTTAAATATGGACAACATAACCTCAAAAAAAAAAACAGTATGACATCATACCACTCATACAATGTATTACTGTGGATGGTGTGTATGTTCTATAGATTTACCAACTACCCTCCACTCTCCAGGCTCTACCCACCGGCAGTGCGGCCTCAGCCTTAAAGCTCAACATTTATGTAGTAGAACATATTTTTATAAATACATTATTTTCAACTGTAGATTTGAAAATAAAAGTTCAGTTGCCAGTCGCCATTTTGAAAATGTCAGTTATTGGAATTTTTTTAGATAACTATTCAAAAAAATTATACTTATACTAGAACCTGCCAAATTTCTTAGGGTTGGGTAAATTCATTATCGAGATATGATGGAAAATCATTTGAAAACAAAATGGAGGATAACAGGAAAACTAAAGAGAATTCGGTATTTTGCCAACGACATTTTCTGTTTGTTATAGCTTGAAGAAACCCGAATCAGTTCTTTTCGGAACACTCTGTATACATTCTCATCCACGAAATCAATCACCGATCATTATATTGAAAAAGAAAAGGAATTACCTATATCAGCCGACAAATTTTGGGCTCGTTGGGCCTTCTTAACCCGTACTTGATGCAACCTTGTAGAAAATCGGTCCAGTTCGTTTATCTCAAATTCAACTGCATAAATCAACGTATTGGCAGTCGCGGCGAGACTATCCATCAATCTTGTCACTGCAAAATGAAGCAATAAGAACATGTCAAATAAGGTGAGGCTTAAGGTTAGGCTGTGGGTACAACATAGTTTCAAGAGTCCAATGTTCAGTCTGAAGATATCCATACAAATGGCCATACAAACTTGAGTTACTAAAATGTAAGTAAAACAAATTACCCTTTTTGGGAGATTGGCTGTCATCACTAAAGCTAATTAGTTGTTTCCGTCTCGGTAGAAACAGTAATATAGGTACGTTAAAAAAACTTGAGATCGTTTTTTAAAAAACTTATTTGTGGATCTGACAACATTTGTTGTCAATTACCTAAATAATGGATAAGTTCCACAACATCTCTGTTAATAATGCAAATTTTAGAAATAGTAATAAATTGTTGCATTACACTCTAAATGATCAACTAAATAATGATCAGAGGTGTTTTGTGCCGTCACTTGGTTACGGAAGCTAGCTTAAGGTTGAGAGGATCAACGAACTAACCACACGTTACCTCGTGTGGTTAGCACGTTGATACTCTCAACCATAAGCCAGTCTCCACAACCAAGTGGCGGCGCAGAACACCTCTGAATAACATGCAGTTGATGAGTGTGATGGAACAATTACTATTCCTTCAACGACCGACTGTCATTACTAACGACAGCCAATCTCCCAAAGGAGGGGGATGATTGTGGATAATGAAAATGTTCACTGACCAGGATATTCGATGCCGGGCGATTTATTGATGAGGTAATAGGCCTTGTTCCATAGCTTTCCTTCGACAAGACATTCGATGGCTCGCAGGTCGTCACACAATACTTCACGTGCCAACTCTGATGCTTCGCTCCACAACTCCTGACCGCTGAGCGATACAAACAGCTCTTCTGCCACTGCCTTCTGCTCGGCTTCACTGTCGACAGATTGATAACAATCAACAAATCGATACAGCAGTGTGAAAGGCACTTCTGGGAATATTGACTCTGCCTTCAATGTTTGCTCAACAGAGCTTAATTTATGTTAAGGAGAATTTGGAACAGTTTGTGGAACAGGGGGTGATCCACAGTCATTACACTAGAAATAGAGGCAATTTGAGTACTTATCAATTTACCTGTTTGTTTGTTTATGAGGGTGAAGCCCACATGAGCTCTTAGAATTGTGCGTGGGTAATGAAATGGATGATAGATGACGACTACTTTTTTTTATGTAGTCGGGACCGACGGCTTATCGTCTCCTCCGAAAGACGGGGTGGCCGTATTCATGTGATCAAAAATTGTTTCCCCGCTTGGGACTTGAACCAGGGTCCACCTGGTTATCAGACCGGCGCTTTACCACTCCTCCAACGGCTACCAACCCTTTGTACAAAATAGAAGATTTTTATATGTTAGCTAGGAATATGTAGGTTTATCAAGTTACTTTTATAGATGTAGATAAGTTAAAAATTCATGTGATATAGGATATCGATATGCGATAGCTTATTGACAGTGCTAATTACTAATATCTTTGTACTTTGTATGAAATGTTGTATTTGTTATTTGACACTTGTATTTTATCTGATGCCCTCAGATAAGGCTACAATAAATTTCGTTCTATTCTATTCTACAGTAGTAGCCTATATCGAAATGGGGAGAAATGAAGAATCAATCATCATCAAATCGATTATGAAAAAACGATAAATCGTTTATAAAAAAATCAAATATCAATGTGAGACTTTTGGTCCGTGTCTCATAAATTTCTACAGATCAAATTTTTTGAAAACTTTTTAAATTTCTTCAAAAGAAAAACAAGTGATCAAGAGTGTAAATTCACTCACGGATACCCAGAATATAATCTGTCCAAGCAGAGAACACCTTCTGGCAAGATGAGAAAATGACTCCAGCTCGGTCAATATTGTTTCAAAAATTATTGTTTTTGTCTCAGGAAACATTCTGATCCACAATTTGAGACCAAATCGATATTTTTTTAACCAATATTGACCGAACTGGTGTCATTTTCTCATCTTTACAGAGGGTCTTCTTTGCTTGGACAGACTATAATAATATTGTGAATTGCAAATCTTTATGAGACACGGCTTAGGTGTTCCGGAACATAAAACTCACTATGTATTATATTTACGAATATATTGAAAAAACTTCTAAAAATCATCATCTTCAAATCCGACTAAAAAAAATAATAATAAATTTTCTGCCCGTCTTGAAATCTCTTTATGTATTGAATTCATACAGGAAGTGGGACGATTTGAATAAGTAACAGATTGTCTGAGAAATTGTATTTTTGAAATTTTTTTCATCATAAATAGAAAGTAGAAATGTAGCCATTTATTGTACAATAAGTCAACAAATCTTTTTTTTTTCAATACAAAATCTTCCAAATGTTCTCCATTGGAATCTATGAACTTTTGCAGCCGGGCCTGGAAGTTTCCCATGACATATCGCAGCATATTCAGTGGTATTCCTCCAATCTCATCTCGAATCCGTTGTTTTAGAGCTGGGATAGTTCTGGGTGGATCGCTTTGGAATACTCTCGCTTTCAAGTAACCCCATAGAAAAAGTCACAGATTGATAAATCTGGAGAGCGAGGGGGACAAGGGATATCCCCGTTTCAAGAAATGACGCGGCTTGGGAACAAAATATTCACAGCATTCATGGCAATTCCCGCAGTGTGGCTTGTTGCTCCATATTGTTTGTTCATTCAATAGAAAAAGGGCGAGTTCTGGTGTAAGATGGATCATTCCGATGTAACGCACAAAGTTGAAAGTCACAGCAAATCTACCTGTCTCTTTCAGGCTCGGCTGCTAAAGTGCATAGATTCCAATGGAGGACATTTGAAAGATGTTATATTAAAAAAAATGATTTTTGACTTATTGTACATTAAATGGCTACATTTCTACTCCTATTTATGATGAAAAATAACAAAAAAAAAAACAATTTCTCAAACAACCTGTTGCTCAAATCATCCCACTTCACTGGCGAGCCCTGTACAAACATATGAGAATGGTTATTAATCGATGTGGGACTGACCTGAAGTGTAGTTTTGAAGCCATGGTGAGAGCGTTCCTCCACAGTGCACATTTTGCGTAACAGAAAAGAGCCTGCTGATAATCGCCGCATCGTGAGAACATCAGAGCAGCCTCTTCAAAACACTTCTTCTCGACTAGGTGATCAGCGTACCTGAAACCATCAATAACATGTAATTGAATATCAGGCCACGTCCACATGTGCAGCTAACTGCTGCAAATTTTGATCATGCCAAATTTTAATAAAAATCTATAAGTTAGCCTACTATCATAACTAACTATACATAGTATCTATGTATATCATAGTATATATACACTACTATTTTATGCCACAAAAAATACCCCTCACCAATTTTAAAATAATAACAATACAAAAAACCCTTTGTCCAAAATTTCAATAAAAATCAACCCATAATTTTCAGTAGGCTACTAATTTTGTTCTAAATTGTGTCACCAAGAGAAAAATTTGCACCCCTTCCTGTTTTAGGGTGAAAAGTGGAGACTGGACCCCATCTTGAGCCAAATGCCAAAAGGAAGCTGAAATTATCTCAATGGCACCAGACATAAGTTACCGGATATGTTTGTAAAATATCTAAAATAAGTGGTCATAGTTGACAACATTTTCTAATTGAAAAAATATTCTTAATGCTTTTAATGGTGGGGAGACCCTTACGAGTAGGTTCCACCTCGCCAATGTGCACTTGGCCAAATACTGGTCGCCCATCCAAGTTTGGTCCACAGTGCTCGTGACTCCGTAATGTCATAATTCGTAACACCAAATGACTTTGTAACATTACGATCACAGAGCGACCTCTCTCACCGAGTGGCCAATACCCAGCATAAATATGAATTTATAAAATATATTAATAAATACCTGGCTGCGATTATTTTGTAGCGTTGCTCGTCACCACGAAACAGATCCAGCGACAGAGGATACAGGGCTGTCTTCTGTATCAAATCCAGTGCATCATTGAAGTGACCACTATGACTACTTTTACAAATATTCCTCAACGCTGACTCATAGTTTTTGTAATGACAATCGATGGTGAACCGCATGAATAGTGGGTCCAAGTTTTTCAAACCATTCAGGTAAGGCAGATACTCTTTGGGATCTTTCTTTGATTCGGCAGCTATCTTCAGAGCCAGATCAACTTGGTAGAGTGAGATTGCCTTATCGTAGAGCTCATTGATATCGGACGCCAAGAAGATGAGGTGTTTGAGGGCCTGTTCAGATGTGGACGCTATTTTCAGCGCTGCTGACATTTCTTGCAGACGTACATGTGTAGTGAGAATGGGGAGAAGGTATTTGTCGGTATCGCCTTCACTGAGCATCGCCTCTCTTAGGGAGCTGCAAACAGTTTCCAATTTCTTGTTGAGCACTGATGGTCTTTTGTCTTGATCGTAAAAATCTTTGTAAATAGTACGTGTGACATCTTCTTTGTCATTCAATTCTGATAGAAATATATTGAGATGATTGGGATCATTGATGCGTTGAATGAACTTAGCGGCCGTTAGTAGAAATACTTGTGGATGATGGTCTACGAACAGATTTAGATGAATTCGTTGTCTACGCATCAGCGCAAATGCTTCCTTGTAGTCCAGCTTCTCCAGAAAATTTCCAACTGTGTCCAGGACCAAGGCACGAGGCTGAATAGTTTCCAAATTTCCGCGCGGCAACTGCATAACTACAGTATCGTTGAAAACGGTAACAATACGTGCTCCTCTTTCTAATCGTCGAGAAGAAACTTTCCGACAACATCCATCCACTATTCTGTGCACCAGCAATTCGTGTTCATCAGTAGTGAACAACAGATAAGGCGTCTGTATGTAGAATGAAGTTGCTTTACTTGAAACAAGTTCACCCTGGCAGAACAGATGATACCAGCTGTTCATACCCACAACTGCTTCATTCTTCTTACCCTCACAAACCCCCATTTCATCACACAAATGTTCAAGACAATCGATTAAAACACTACGAGTTGAATTATTTGGATTGAAATTGTAAACACTGCCATTATCGCTATGTATAATGAGGTGGTCCACTTTTGTAGAGTGACAGATTGTACGGAGACTGAAATCCAATGGAATTGATGTGCGTAATGTCAAGTGAAGCTGTTGGTTGAGATCTAGAGGTTCAATAGTGAACTGGTGGAGTTCTTGCGGGTGATTAGGTCGATCAAGACAGAGTAGAACGGTGGTGGGAGTTGTCCACAATAAGTGACGTTGACAGGAAGTTGGAGGAAATGTTTCCGACATGCTGATTGGGTAAATGGAGGGTGGTGTAGTTCTCAGACTAACAAGATTCAAAGAGTTGTCACTCAAAAGTACAATAAAGTCGTTTGAGCTAAATACAGGTTTCTCTGCGTTAGATGTAGTTTGGGTTGATTGAAGGAATGTTATGGCATTCACAGAGTAATTGAAATTTAGAGTGTAAGTAGCCATAGGTGGCGGGATAATTGCTTGTTTGAAGCATGTTAACAAAACTCTCCTACCGTCCACAACAGCAACACAAGCTCGATCTGAGTCGTGTAGTCCTGTCGACCGATCCACGGCTATCATGAAACAGTAAGAGTAGAATAGACCGTTTGAGAGGAGCACCAATAACTTATAATTGGACTCAGAATGCCATCTTACTGAAACGATATTTGCTGGGAATTCAATCTCCTGTTTCAAATACCAATGATAGTTGTTCATTGTCCACAATTGTACACTTTTTTCACAAACTAGACACAATATTGTTGAGTTAATATTCCAACAAATTTCTTTCACTTGACAGTCAGGAGGAAGCACAAACTCGCCATGCCGTAGTCCGTTCTTTTCTAAAAATGCAATTACTTGCTTATTGGGAAGAGTTTGTCCAAACGCTACCAGATTACCAGAGGGGCGCCACGATATTGTTTGCTCCAAGCCCGGAAGTATCTCACTATTACATTGTAGTTTACCTCGATTGTTATAAATCTTTATTTTGCGTGCATTCTCTGCTAAACACCAAAAACTTACAGCAAACAACGAGCTATCCTCCCGCCATGTTATTCTTACTCCACGATCATCATTAACATTGATATTCACATCATTTTCAATGGTTTTAGTTCTAGCTGCCTTACCTTCAGACCCATGAAACTGTGTTTCTTTCTTGCCCCAGCCGACGTTCACCATCTGCTTTTCAACTGGTTCGGTACTATTCAAATTAACCTCGACAATTGGATTGAACAGACCATCCATAAGTATTAGAGTATCTCCGCCTGTAGCAAGCACCAACACTTCAATATCAGGACTAAATCCCATAGCTTTCAAGCCGTTCTCTACACTCCCGATACAATCAATAGTTTTTGTCTGCCATTCAAAAGAAAATACATCACCATTCTTCAATGCAATAACAATTGAATCGTTGATATGGTTGTATTCAATACCTACCGACCTGTAATCGGTATTTCCTCCTGTTTTGTAGTAGTTTTCAAAGTTGTATATTTCATTACACGTTTTACCATTATCTTCAAGGTAGTATATGCGACGATCAACATACACGAATATTACATCTCGAAATTCTTTCCTCTCAAATACCACTGTAGAGTCTACATGGGCCCCAACACAAAAGCATTCGGCTCCTTTCAGGTTGTTGTGCTCCGCAATGAAGCTCGATATTAGTTTTAAATTTCTCATTTTATTCAAATAAATGTACGAACTGGATTAACAGCTTTTAACTCACACCAAGCAAACTTTAAAGAGTTGGAACACTTGAAATCCCGTATCAAATATTGATATCACATGTTGATGTTAGCACTGAAATAGAATTGTTTAAATGTTAACCTAAAAATTTCGTTTTCATGGTCCACGACCACGAAGTCGTAGCCAATGCCTAGTTGATTTACTTCTTACTTGTTATTCACTTTTATACTTTTCATTTTGTGAATAAATTATTTGGGAAATATCAGTAAGCTTCCAGCTAATTATTCCTTTTACAGTTGAGCTAGCTGGAAAATATAGTTTTCCAATCCACAATTATTCGAAAGTTACCAGATCCTTGTAATTGAAAAAAATAATAGGGTGCCAACAAACTTGCCCAGCTACAAAACTGTTCGAACAGCCACAAATTAGTCAATACAAACCAGTGAAGCCAAGCTACGTTTTGGCTACGTCATCAATAGATTTCAAAATTTTGAAGTCATCATTTCTTTATTGAAAAAACCTTTCACCTAGACTCTACGGCTGGCGCCAAGAAGTTTGGTGGTTTCACCGACTGTCCTGACGGAGCTGAAAATTGTCTAGTCATTCGCCAGCCGCCCGCAACTACATGGTGAAAGCTTCCTATTTTTGATACTGCAAGCAAAACTAACGGAATGTCCAAGCAAAGAAGACAATCTGGCAAGATGGAAAAATGTCTACAATATAGCTCGGTCAATAGGCCAACTGATTCAAAAATTATAAATTTGGTTTGAATTGTAGAATACATTCTGCTCTACAATTTGATAACATGAAATAAAAATAAAAATTTGATAACATAACATAGAACCATTTTCCCCTCTTCCCCGAAAATCTTCTTTGCCAAGCGAAGAAGACATTCTGAAAAATGAGAAAATGACACAAGCTTGATCAATATTGATTTAAAAGTTATAAAATTGGTTGTAGATCAGAATGTTTCCTACAACTGGAGACCAAATTTATAAATCTTGAATCAATATTGACCTATCTAGTAATTTTCAAATCTTTCCAGAATGTCTTCTTTGCTTGGACAGACTACAGTAGGCCTACATTTTTTATATAGGTACCGTATTAATATAGGCCTACATAATTCTGTATATTACAAATGTAAATAATGTCTATAATTATGTAACTTACATTGTTTTAGAGACTGACATTGAGTCAACTCATTAAGAAAAACGTCAATACATTTACAAAAAGTTTATTTGTACTGTGTTCAGGTTACATTTTCACTTAATTTATATCGGATAAAGTAATGAATATATAATACAGTATCATAATAATGGTCTTGGATTTAGACATAGATACACAACGGTATTTACAGTAAAATAGAATGGATTATTTTTCATTTAAGAGCTTGAGCGTGGTGTACAATGACGGAAAAGATAAAGTTGTAATTATAATTGAGCAGATAACGTACTGAATTAAAATATTTACCTAAAATTATAGGTTAGCCTAAAGTGGGCGAAAAATTCTATACGATTTCTAATTTCACTTCATAATCAACGGAAAATACACTAATCTTAATACATAGAGTATGCTTACTTTAGCTTCATGGTCCCACTACACAAAATAAATTGGTTAAGTCTTACCGTACTTCAACAAAATAAATAAAGAGAATGGAAACAAGAATTTATGTTATAAATTATTATCAATGAAACAAAACAATCATAACAGGAAGACAATTGCCAAACTACAGTAGTAACATAATTATATATAGCCTACTGACAATAATATTAACTTGAGAAACAACTATAATTTTTGATTATACTCAATAGTTTGCACATATAAAAGGAATCTATTAACAGAGTAGGACTAATGATCTCCATGAATACTTTTGAATGTTATATTTATCAAAAAAAACTCAAGTCTGTACAAGCAAAGAAGACATTCTGGCAAGATAGTAAAAATCACTTCAGCTCGGTCAATAATTGTTCAAATTTACAAATTTGGTCTCAGAATTATTCCTACTATTTGAGACCTAATTTATAATGTTTTTGAACCAATATTGACCGAGCTGGAGTAATTTTCTGATTTTGCCAGAATGTTTTCTTTGTCTGGACAGACTAGAGCCATACTTTTGAGGAAATGCTTAGAGAGATTGATTTTTGAAAATTGTTATACAAATGCGTTATTTAAAATGTTGTTGAGAAAAAAATTGCTATTAAGTAACATTCAATGTTACTTAAACTGCTGTTATGTATTTTTTCGGTCAAAAAATTTAATCCGCTGAAATAATGAAGTTAAAATTTTGTAAGTGAGTGCTAGAAAGAGAATTTCCAGAAAAGTGGGTTTGGAAATTATCAATTTCTTCTACTTTTATGAATCAACCAAACCGAACATTTTATCAAAAGTTCCGGAACACTCTGTAAGTTATATGTGCTAAAAAGTAATAAAAAACAATCTTACCAGTTTTTCTACAACAGTAATGCCCATGGTATAAAAATGCATAACTTATTCCTATTCTCATTTTTGAGAAGATAGTTTGCAATACCTGCACTTTCGAGATAGCCTATATAATTCAACTCATTCATGATGAGCTGGAATACAGAATTATTATCTGTCTTTTTCCTCTATCATCGGAACTAATTCTAGTTCCAGATGAAAACAATTCTATTCTAGATTAAGGAACTATCAGTTGCGAAAATGGAAAAAACTATTTTAAATAATAGTAATGAGACTGATCGAAAACATTCATTCCTACTGAACATTGCTATTGAAGCACCAAAAATATTTACTATAATTATTTATAATCTGTGACAATCTAAAAAATCACTTGA
The DNA here is from genome assembly GCA_017141385.1 of Sogatella furcifera. Taxonomy (NCBI): domain Eukaryota; kingdom Metazoa; phylum Arthropoda; class Insecta; order Hemiptera; family Delphacidae; genus Sogatella; species Sogatella furcifera. The sequence continues at coordinate 13,911,162 of CM029553.1, forward strand.
ATATTATGATTAGAATATGTAGTCGACATAAACAAAACTAGTCGATATAAACTACAACTGATAAATAGTGAACTACCTGACATTATTATAATTATTCACCATACAAACTTTAGACAAAAAATTTTGTAATATTTACAGAAAGCGATACAAGAATTTACAATTCACAAACACAATAAATAAATCTTCAATTTTTAAACAAACATAAATGAAACATGAAAAGTTTAGACTAATTCTAAATATTGAAAAGCAATCGGAAGACAATTAATTTGTACTTTTAAGATATAGTTTTGCAGAATAAAATTCTGTACGGAACTTGTCATAAATCTAGTAACAATTATACCTTTTCGCTAAATATCAACTATGATAATACAAATATTATCGTGTAATTAAACCGGCCTTATTGTGCAAAATATGTTACCTAACTGCTTCAAAAAAAAAATGTTAATCTTGTTACCGTATTATTTTTGATAATTCAAGAACTTGAAAAATTGTGATAATTTTATGAATCTCCTTTTGTAAATTTATAATTAAAATGGAAATGAAAGATAGTTTCTCCCCTGGGAGAAACATTGAAAGGCCATCGATAAGTTTAAAACATGGAACAGTAAATATCGATGGGAAAACCATCGATATTTGGTCAAACACAGAAGACATACTGGCAAGATGGGAGAATGACTCAATCTCGGTCAATATTGGTTCAAAATTAATAAATTCAGTCTCAAATTGTAGACCAGGATGTTCCCTATTATTTGAGACCAAGTTTTAAACAATTGAACAAATATTGACCTAGCTGGGGTCATTTTCCCATCTAGTCAGAATGTCTTTTTTGCTTGGACACACTATACCCATCTCTAAAATAAACCAACTACTTACTGCGCAATTTGAAAACTCCCAAGTACTAACTTATTGAAATAATTCGACTGTACTTATCAAACAATTCAATTTGGATTAGGGGACATCAAATCTTCACTATGAACCAATATGGAGCATAACTATTCTTCATCTGGATCAGATAGCAAGGGGAATCGCCCGAAACCCTGCAAAGAGAAAAATCAATTTCAAAATTCTATAATACTCAATTGGAAAGTTATAAAGAGCATTTGGAAATAAGCTAAGAAACTCAAACACAATATAATTATGTAATCACTCTTTTCACAAAGTCATTGAAGCAGATTCTCTAAACTTAGAGGGACTTACATAGTTGATGAATAAAATGAAAAAATCAAATACCCTTTATGAAAACTTTAAAAGTATTATTTTTCACAGACATGTTTCGAGCTTAAGCCCATTTTCAATGTCAATTTTGATCCTTGCATGTCAATTTTGACATTTAAAATGGGCTTGTGTTTGAAACATGTCTGTGAAAAATAATACTTTCAAAGTTTTCAAAAAATATATTTGATTACAGGTATATAGTTCTGTTATGGAAGTAAGTTACATAGTGTAGGCCTACCGGCACACTTGGATATAATACAAACGGTCTGAGATCTCAATGTGTGAACTTGACCATAACTTCTGTAATATAGTTGTGCCAAGAAAAGAAGAGCCTCTTGCAAGATGGCGGAGGGAAGTGAGAGTGTAACCACGCATGCGCAGAACTTAGAATTCCAGGGCGAAATCTCTTCAGCCAACCTACCGTTTTTACATTAATCATAATCATATTGATTTCACAAATGAAAATATTTTTTTATTCATTTATTTATTCAATTATTGACATATGATAGCACAAATCATAACATAATTATGAGCTAGAACAGAAAAAATAGTCAGCCATGTTGCCAAAGGCTCTTCTGTTCTTGACACAACTATACTTTTATTTACTATTTCAGGGCCCTGGCTTATAAAGATTTACAGCTTGTTTTTCTGATGAAAAACAAGTGATTGGGATTGTAGATTCACCAATAAAACTCTCGATTTACAATGTTCCAAATTTGGGAAGAATCAGCTGTTGAAACAACGATCAGCCAAAACTCACTAGGAGACCCTAACATTTGAATCCAAAATGTCCGCGATGGTTCGAGTGGAATAGAAAATCCCATGTAATCCCATTCTTTCTTTACAATTGTGACTTGGTTTCCACGTATTTTAAGCAAAGGATGAATGAGTGATGATGAATGATGAAGGTTTAAGATGTAGGTTATATGTCTATGTAAATTGGTTCAGACGAAAAATTCACGATATCGCTGTTCAAACTCAAATCATCGCGGCCATTTTAGATTACAAGGCTAGGGTTCTCCGACTTGGTTTGTTTACGATTTTCTTTGTAGGTTATGATAATATTTTAGCGACAAAAATGATTCCTGTTCAAATCTCACTATAAAAATCAATTTATATATCAAAATCATTAAATTAGGAGCAAAGTTTTGGTTTTAAAGGAACAGCATTGGACTATTCCGATATTCTATTTACTTGAGGTAAACTCGTTTCATGTCATTTTTTTAATCAGCTGAAACTGTAGAATTTGCTTTTTATTGGAAACGGTTATGAGACAGAAACGCCAATAAAATCCACGAATTATGAGTAATGTGGATTGTAAAATGTTTATAAGCCAGGGCCCAGGTTGTGAATTTGGTACGCCATCTTGAATCCAACTTTCCTTTTTTAGTGGGAGGGTGATCATATTATACATGATTTCGATGCAGATTTTAAAAATAAATCAATTGCCGCAAATCGTACAACGATAAGTAAACCATTAATTTAGTAATTTGGAAACAGTACTTGATAGAAAAACTAGCCTTTGTATAGTCTGTCCAAGCAAATGAGACATACTGTAAAGATGCGAAAATTATTTCAGCTCGGTTAATATTGCTTCGTTTTGCGGATGATATAGCAGTATTGGCAGAAAGTGAAGAGGAACTACAGAAAACACTGAATGAAATGGACAGAATAATGGAGGAAGAGTTCAGATTGAGAATAAACATCCAAAAGACCAAAGTGCTAATATGTTGCAGAACAGGGGAGAACAGCTCAGCAGTAAAGCTAAGGAATGAGGTAGTAAATGAAGTGAAGGAGTTCAATTACCTGGGTAGCAAAATCACAAGTGATGGAAGAAGCTGCAAGGACATTGCCAGCAGAATTGCCCAGGCTAAGATTGCCTTCAATAAGAAGAAAAATCTATTCACCTCAAAAAACATAAGTCTCGACGTAAGAAAAAACATGTTGAAAACGTATGTATGGAGTACTGCAACATATGGAAGTGAGGCATGGACAATGGGGGTGAGTGAGGAAAGAAGATTGGCTGCATTCGAGGCATGGTGCTACAGAAGAATGATGAAGATCAGTTGGAGAGAAATGATTACAAATGAGCAAGTTTTTGAAAGAGTGGGAGAGAACCGGAACTTCTTGAAGTGGATCAAGCAAAGAAGAGCACAGCTGATTGGCCACATCATCAGACATGACACTCTACTGACAAGGATAATGGAGGGAATGGTTGAGGGAAGGAATATGAGAGGAAGACCTAGACTGGAGTATATGAAACAATTGCTACAGGATATGAGATGTGGATCATACTACGAGCTGAAGCGGAAAGCGGACGACAGAAAAGCATGGAGAGTTGCTGCCAACCAGCCCTACGGCTGTTAACCCAAGAGAGAGAATATTGGTTCAAAAGTTATAAATTTGGTCTCAAATTGTAGAAAAAAATCTGATCTACAATATTTGGAATCAAATTCATAATTTTCGTACCAATATTAACTGTAGTCATTTTCCCCGTCTTGTCAGAATGTCTTCTTTGCTTGAACATACATACTGTACCCAAGTTATATCCAAATTTGAGAAAATATTTGAAATTTAGTGAGAAATTTGATTTACATCATGGAATGGAACTAAAATGCAATAATTTACCTTTTTGGAACTCCTATGTTGATGGTTGACACTGGCTGCCACTTGATTGCCTCCATGTTGACCTCTGGCAGTGTCAACATCAACTGGAAAACCATCTCTGATGTCTACATCATCCTCAGCAAAGTTGTCATCATCATCATCAGAGATTATGATTTCAGAGTTTCTAGTATCATTTTGTCGGCGATCCAGGATGTTTTCAGAGTTCATATGATTATTTTGTCTGCAATCCAGGATGTTTTCAGAGTTCATATGATTATTTTGTCTGCAATCCAGGATGTTTTCAGAGTTCATATGATTATTTTGTCTGCAATCCAGGATGTTTTCAGAGTTCATATGATTATTTTGTTGGCGATCCAGGATGTTTTCAGAGTTCATACGATTATTTTGTCTGCAATCCAGGATGATTTCAGAGTTCATATGATTATTTTGTTGGCGATCCAGGATGCTTTCAGATTTCATATGATTATTTTGTTGACAATCCAGGATGATTTCAGAGTTAATTTGATCATTTTGTCTGCAATTCATATTTTCAGTGTTTGATGGTAGCCGCCAGTGGTTGAGCAGATGCCGTGGTATGATGGCTTCACTTGATACTGATCTACAGTCATGATCTGAATCACTCCCAATATAAAAATTGTCAGACAACAGGCTGGCCAATTCTTCAAAATCCACCACTTCTTGATCATTACATCTTCTCTCTGAATTTATATGTTGCAAGGTATTATTCCTTCTAATGTTAACAGAATTCTGTGAACTAGTTTCTTCATTGCATATCCCGGTGATAGAACTCATCCCAACTTCATTATTATTTTGTGTAATGTTGACAGAATTTTGTACACCGCCTTCTTGATTCTGTCTCCAATAAATGGGATTCATTTCAATGTTATCAACTCTTTGATTATTATTGAAAAAATTCTGTTCACCGCCTTCTTGATTGCATCCCCCTTTGCTACTAATGCCATCAAGATTCTGAGTACTAATCTCAGAGCCTTCTCTAGTGTAACTTCTGCCAATATTCTGTTGTCCAATGCCATATTTTTGTCTACCATTCTGAAAGTTTCCACCTATGCCTGCTTGATTGTAATAACTGTCATGGCGATTTCTTCTATCAACAGAGATTGCTTGTCCTTGGCCTCCTTGACTGAATATTCTATCAAAAGATTTTTCCTGAATTCTATCACTCCTTGAACTATTAACAAAAACTGCATCACTCTTTCTTTGATATAGTATTTTATCAACATTATGTTGCCTTCTGTTGTAATAATCATTCCTTGGATTGGTGATAGAATTTCGATTAGTCTTAACTTGATTGAATAAATTATTATGCCTGGTTACTTCACAGTTCCTGTAAGAGTTTTGTCCACAGCCTCTTTCATCACGCTTCTTATTATCTTGTCCACTTGCACCAAAACAACAACCACTGCCTTCTTGATAGCTGCTATGAAACATCTGCTGCCTATTATCAGAAACACATCCAATATATTTTCTTTTTGCACTTGAACAACAACTGGAATTTTCTTCGCTGGATGACGACAAAGTAAAGTCAAGCAGATGGTCTAGTGAGTCACACGTTCTGGATGATGGGAAAGCAGAAGAGATATTTCCAGAAATGGATTCATTGCACGTCAATTGTTCCATACCTTCTACAACAGAGTCAAAGTTTATTGCTGATGTGTCATTCAAGTTTGGTGATAGATTTGGTCGCAAACTCTCCAAAAAAATATTATCTTCATCAGAGCTGGGGATGGAAAGATGCGGTGAACTGACTCCACTTTTGGCAGGACTTGAGCATCGATAACTGTTAGGTGTAACAAGAAAATCTGTTGTTGACATCAGCTTGTTTGACATGTTTTGTTGGCGTTGATCCAAGTTCACTCCTCTCCTAGGTTCTGTGCTAAAATCAAACATATGTTTGGTTTTCTGTTGGTGTTGATCAGTGTTAGATATTTGCTTCCTAGTTGGTCTGAAATTGAAGCCTTCGGCACCTTCCAAGTGCTGAGCACAATTCTCCTTGTTTGTGTGAGGGCCGGCAACAGATCTGAATGTTTGAAAACTGTCACTGAAAGAAAGAAGATATTTTCTCATTATTCATCAATAAGTTAGTCTGTCCAAGCAAAGAAGACCCTCTGGTAAGATGGGAGAATGACTCAAGCTCGATCAATATTGGTCAAAAATTATCAATTTCATCTCAAATTGTAGGAAATAACTTGGTCTACTATTAAGACCACATTTATAATTCTTGAACAAATATTGAGTCATTTTCCCACCTTGCCAGAGGGTCTTCTTTGCTTGGACGGACTATACTAACAATTCAATTTCACAAACATAATAAATTGAATACAGCTGCAGCTAACAATGTATGCAATTCAAATTTGGAAAATTTATTAAAAAGTGACTCAGAAAAATAATTATCTGATAATTCATCTACAAACAATCTTATCCAATTTCACAATTTCAATAATGGATAACTGAGATTTACGATTTTATAATATTTTTTTTTAGATATAATGATTTTTTTTGTGAATCGACAAGACTGACTAACTGATTCATAGTGGCATGGTTCGAAATAGAAAATAAAAAATGTTTTAAGGTAACGATCACAATGAACACAGTAACTGCGCTGGGATATTATTTCCGACACAAAGATCCTAGGTAAAAAAATGGGGAAATAGCTGTAACTTATAACGGTTATTTATAGGCTATTTAAAAAAATGTTTTTAAAAAATTCTGTAACATTGCATGAATTCAATTTTCAAGAAAATGGTGCCTGATTCCTAATTCACCCAAAATTCAATAATCAATAACCTGGATACAACTTATTTTTATTTCGGACCATGTCACTATAAATACCGTTGGTCAGGCTTGACGGCCGTGCATTCACGAAAATAGAAAATTAAATTCTTAAATCTCAGTTATTTATTATCGAATTTTGACAAATCAGGCACCATTTCTTTGAATTTAGAGATTTCATTTTTCAATGACAGAATTTCGTAGAAACATTATTTTCAACAATAAATTCAAAATTAAATTTCAGTCAGTCGCCATTTTGAAAATGTCAGATATTGAAACTTTTCGAGATTACTATTTTAAAGAATAAACAATAAATTCAAAATTAAATTTCAGTCAGTCGCTATTTTGAAAATGTCAGATATTGAAAATTTTCGAGATTACTATTTTGAAGACTTTATACTCATACTCGGGCCTGCTAAATTTCATAGGTAGTGTCCATTTATTATTGGAATATGATGGAAAGTCATAAAAAATAAAATGTCAGATTACAGGAAAATGAGGAAAATTCGGCTAAGGGATATGTGCATCCATTATCAAGTTATGATGGAAAATCATAAAAAAACAAAATGGCGGATAACAGGAAAACTAAGGAGAATTCGGCATTTTGCGCACGACATTTCCTGTTTGTTACAGCTTGAGGAACATCGTGGTGGTACCCAAATCGGTTCTTTTGGGAACACCCTGTATATGCCATAGAAAAATTATTATATAAATATCCGCTTAATACAGAGAAGAGTTCATAAATTGAGTTCACAGAGAATTTTCTCTTGAAAAATCTAGAAGTCCCCAAACACCTATACTCCATCCACGGAGTGTTCGGACCTAAGCTCCTCCTCCAAGGTTCTGACGTCATGATCCGACCAGCTCACAAGCGGTCGCAATTCCTCATCGATATTGGAACTAAGTGGCATTAAAAATATTGATGTTTATATGGTTATTACTTGTTGATCGGCAAAATTCACATCGTTTCAACATAAGAATGATAATAAATAATAATATTCGTGTAACCTGGCTGCCTCAGGTCTGGTGTCAGAGTTTTCAGGTCGCTCCTGATCAATTTCAGGGCCTCTGACATGACTTAACGACTGTTTTTAGGCAGCCGGGACCGACGGCTTAACGTGTCCATCCGAAACACGGGAGAGTGGCCATAAGAATGATTATAATCAATATCATTTGACAGAATTATAGTTGATTGAACAAAATCTTTCATAATCATATTTCTGTTATTATTATTTTGACTGCTTAGTTCAAGCCGGGAATTTTAAACTCATTCAACTACACACTACCATACTACAAAATATTCAAGTAAGTTTAAAAACGAATACTCTGATTTTATTCGTTTTTAAAGTTTCAAATACAGTAGCCCTAGAAGAAAAGAAGTATTACAAAATATTCAAGTATATAACCTGATCTATATGAAGTTTAAATTATATGCAAGAAAGAAATATAATTACTGTGGGTACTTTGAATTAAATAAAACTAATCTTTTTCTAATCTGTTTTGTTGAAGGTGGAACAAAGAACACAACGAAACCGCCAAAAAACCTTCCATGAGAAGTTTGAATTATTTAAATCAGCTGAAAGAACACAAGCACATAAATTTTGGTAGATTCCCTGAAAAGTGAAAGGCTTGCGTTTCCCAGATTCTCACAGCATGACTGTGACCTAAAAAGTAACAGCTGCAGCACGATGACCTTACTTGCCATTGGCTACAGCCGCCTGCGACGTCAAAATGGGGGAGGAGCTTAGGTCCGAACACTCCGTGGATGGAGTTTAGATAGCTCACTAAACATGCACTATAATTAGCAATAGCAATCATAGCATGCAGTAACTTTGGGCAATATTGAATTCACCTTCGAAATAGAAACTCCGTATTGTTTTCTTGTTTTAAATCAATCAATGGTAGACGACTTTTAGGATTCTCGATAGGCTTGCCTGAGGGGAATTGCAAACGATGTTCAGCAGTCTCATTAGATTTCCTGAAAAAGAAAACAGTGGACTATGAATTTAATCAGCTGACATGAAAAATATGATTAATTTTATAAAATTAATTATTCATATGAATGAATAAATATGCTACTAATGAATAATACTGTAGGCTACTAAAACATTATGTCCGTGAAATTTATATGATAATTAATTTGAATATTATCAATTCTCAGTGGTTTCAAAACCACTTCAAATCCTAGACCAATAATGGCCGGTATGTGAAACATAAAATTATCTAACTAGTAGTTCTGTGAACAGTAGACCTCACGAAGTCACCCATGTTTCCTGCATCATAGAAGCACTGTCTGTATTCACTGTACGTTCAGATTGTGCGTCGACTCCGAAAGTCGGCGCGAGGAAGTCAGCAATGCAGTGGCCACAGTCACGCTCTATGTCGGCATCAGTTCGCCACGATTCTTTAAAATTTGAGGGTGCTTGGAAAACCGGGCATCAGTCTCTATAATTATTGTAATAATGTTTTCCTTCATGCGAAACGGTCCGACGATCGGCTGCAGTCGAACAGCTGGAGCCAATCACAGCTCTTGTTGTTAGCCTGCGGTCTACCGTTTGACCGTTTCGCATAAAGAAAAACTTACTGAAATATCTCAGCTGACTGCAATGAAAGAATATCATCTGAAGTAGAAATTTTTCAATTTTAAATGTCATAATATCACATGTTTAGTAATATCAACATAAATATACTATCAAATCATTTATGGAGTATACATATATCTGAGAATAGTTCTTCGTCCTTGATATGAAAATTGTCAAAAAACCTTACATATACATCGACGCGCGGTTTCAAGAGGAACATCCCTGTCAAATTTCATTGGAATGTATTGCCGCGTTCAGTCGTAAATGCGGAACATACATACAAACAAATGCAAAATCGTCGACTTGAATCTTAGACCTCACTTACGTTCGGTCAATAAACCTTTAAAATTTACATAAATTAAAAAAACACATTTAATTTTTATAGAGCATGTGTCGATCTGAGTCGAGACTGTGTTCCATACTAATTTGGTTTTATTTCTCGAAACTTTGGAGTAAACTTTTTCTAAATTTAAAATTGCTCGTCTTCTATTTCGGTGGTAAAATTAGTTTGAAGATTCACTACATGACATAACCTTAATTTGGACTTTTATTATGGATTGGTTTAGGAACAATTGTGGCAATCTTGCCAGTTGTACTAACCTCTGTATTTTGTGATTGATTGAATAAATAAATAAATAAATTTCCGATATTTTACCCCATAGTAGGCTAGGTAGTCTGTCCAAGCGAAGAAGAAATTCTAGTAAGATGGAAAAAACTCCAGCTCGGTCAATATTGATTCAAAAATTATAAATTTGGTTTCAAACTGTAGATAAGAATGTTTCTTACAAATTGAGATTAAATTAATAATTTTCAAACCAATATTGACCGAGCTGCAGTCATTCTCCCATCTTGCCAGGTCTTCTTTGCTTGGTCAGACTATACTAAAGTTGCTTGGTAAATTTTGAATTACAGTTCTGTTTACAGTTTTTATTATGATAATAATGATTATTCAATTGATTATTACTCAACAGTAACAACAATAATAATACTTATTATTATTAACTTATAGAAACTATGGTTTTATAAGTTTATGGTTTGACAATATTTGGTCTGTTTATTCAATATATGGAATTGCTCAACCTTACGCCACGAAGTTAGGCGTTTTGATCAATTTTCAGCACTGTCAGGACAGTTTGCCAGCTGTCTGCAAGAGTTCATCGGAACTAGAGCGACCCTAGCTATACTAATTCTCTCTCGAATACAATCTCTGACTGTCCTGATACAGCTGAGAACAGATAACCAGTATTGGGGAGTAACGCGCTACTTTTTTTAGTTTGTAGTGTAACGACGCTACTTTTTAAAAGTAGCATAGATATTGTAGCGTCGCTACATTTCAAGACTAGTATGTAGCGTAAATCACGCTACATTTCAAGTTACTTTTGGTACACATCAACATCAACTCATATAATCGATAGTACAATGATTTGATTTGTCTCAAATCAATGATTGATTTGGTCTCAATCGTAGGAAACATTTGATCTACAATTTGAGACCAAATAAATAATTTTTGAACCGATATCGACCGAGCTGGAGTCATTTTCTCATATTGCCTGAGGGTCTTCTTTGCTTGGACAGACTATAACAGTCATTCGCCAACCGCAAGAAAAAATAAAAAAAGCACAAAATAAAGTTTCAATAAAACCTCACTATACTCATTCCATTTCAACGTTTTCATATCATACCGATTCACATATCAGGAACAAACAAAAAACTTACTTAAAAATTACAACCTTACAATTTCCCTCTTATTAATGGTGTAAGCTATACCAACTAGAATATTAGGCCAACCAATCATTGATTCACAAAATCATTGAACTCTGGTCGAGCAAAGAAGACATTTTAGAAAGATAAGGAAACGACTCCAGCTCAGTCAACATTGATTCAATAATTTATTACGAATTTGTTCTCAAATTGTAGAGCAGGATGTTTTGTACAGCTGGAGTAATTTTTCCTCTTTGCCAGAATGTCTTGCTTGCACGACCTGACTACCAATCAATTTTCGCTAACTTTACCCTAAGTTATTAGAATTTATTTATGTGATATTATTGATAGTTTCAAGTATCGATTAATAGATTACCAACCTTCTGAAGTACATGTTGGGCTCAACTTTATAATGATTTTGTTTCGAAGTCATGTCAACCGTTCTGGAAAATACAAGCCTCAGTGGCAAAGTGTCCGAGGAAGAGTTTGATGATGGTAAAGGGAACCTTAATTCTTGTCTGTTTTGGCGATGTGTTTCAAATTCCTGCAACAACGATAAAAATTGATGAAGGCAGGATTGAGGTTGACTTGAATTTTAGGTACCACGTTACTACTTATGATCGTCGGGTAAGTTGGTTAAATACCATTTAAGGATACGGTACTAAAATGATCAATTTTTATGTAGGTTGCGTTCTAGACAAGAAAGTAACATTTTATAATCAGAATTAATTTTTTTTCTAGTTACCAGAGTACTAATGAGGCCGCAACAACATAGCCTACATCTCATGAAAAAGTAAAATCCCAGTAAAAAAAAAGAAAAACAATTTAGAACCAATGTTTACTGGAATTTTCTTTCAATTTCAATGTCATAAAACCAAACAAAAATGTTGATTGAAAAGTTAGGTACGGTGCGTGTTGGTTATAGGCTACGGCCATAGATTTAAAAAGAGGAGCAATTTTTCTTGATAATACTATAGACCTGTTAATGACAATATCTAACCCAAGTAGGCTACGGTATATGGTTAGTTTTTTGATTTGATAATATTTAAAAAAATGCTCCCCAGATAGGCTACAGGGTCGTAGGCCTTCCCTTAACTAATTTTGTAAGAAGCACACATGAAAACTTACATAAACTTACAGGTGGGCTAGAACTACTCTCAGTAAGTCACTATGAGCTACTAAAAAAATATATAAAAAGTTAGTGATTTGAATAATTTAGGCCTGACATCTAGGTTTGGAAGTTACCATCCATACGACCTGTATGTTACTTCTTCAACTTAGTGGCTTAAGTTGAAGGTAATTCTCATTCGAATGCAATAAATTCAGTAGAGATAACTATTGTGGGTTGATTTTAACTTGGTTGGGTACTTAGGCTAATTGAATATAAGTTTTGTTATTTACCTGGTCTCTGACAGATTGTTGAGAAGTTGCAGATCCAAATGATAGGTTTCTGGAGTACGGGTTCAATGTATGTCGCCTATTGAAGCTGTGTTTGTCTTTGAACGAAGAATGCATGGGCCTAATATTTACATATGTACATAGAGTTATTTACATGATATATGTACAATATTTACACTACTTAAATACAGTTAGTTACGTCATCTATCACAGTGTAGCAAGTCTTTCCATTTGACTCAAGTCGATCCTACCATAGGTGAATTTCTTACTCGGCACTTTGGAAACTTTTGTACTATTCCTGGTAGAATAACTTCTATTTGATCGTGTTGCATAGGTAGGACAACGAACAGATTGTTGATTGACACTTGAATACCTATATGGATTTGAGATCGTCCTCAGCTCTATTGGCCTTTGACCAATAAAATTTTCAACCGGCCCAGAGTTGAACTTACGTAAAAAACAGAGCAGAACGAAGAACATAAACATCAAATAAACACCACCTAATGCGACAACAAGTGTCATGTATTGGTCCAATGTTTCCAAAGGAATCATTTTCAATTAACATTTTTAATGCATCAAGTGGAGAAATCAATCGAGTCAACTAAAAGCTTCACATCACTTCTATAGTTTATAGACATACTAATTATTTATCCTCCAAGTTGCTATTTTATTCACTAATTTCAACCCAACCACAAACTAAACTCAAGAAATCAAAAACAAAACACAACACAACATTGCTAGGCTAGGCCTGACGTAAGCCGCCATCTTGAACTTGATTAACTTTTGTTCATTATTGTTTTGAACAAAACTTGAAAAAAATCAATGAAAATTTTCAAAAAAATTAGTTCAATATGGATGATTTGAGCCATCAATGATTTATCACATGTGAAGTTGAAGATAAAAATGATCACATTTTCCCATTGATTAGAAGACGACAAAGTTGTAACCGAAAGAACATGTCTGAGTCTGATTTTCTTGCGTTCACGACAGAGTAGACCCTTGACAAGTCTACCAACTGACCCAGCACCCACTTGACCCAATATATAGTATGGCCAAGCAAAGAAGAGCCTCTGGCATGATGGGAAAATGACTTCAGCTCGGTCAATATTGCTTCAAAAATAATCAATTTCGAAACCACATGTATAATTCTTGAGCATACATTGACCAATATGGAGTCATTTCCCATCTTGCCTGAGGCTCTTCTTTGCTTGGTCGGACTATACAACTAGACCCTGTCCTCCAATATTCACAGAAGCACGGAAAAGGTAGGCTATAGCTTCAATGGGTTTTTCTTCAAATTTTATCAAAATTTCCTGAGAATTATTTGTAAGAAGCCTTTTAACTTGAAGAAATCAACAGATTTCACCAGGTTGGAGAACCAGAGGCTTGGATCGTTGGATCAATTATCAGATTCCTACTGAGTACTACTGAGATATAAATATGATTTTGAAGTATAAATCTTTTTGATACTTTGCATGGAAAGAGAAATGTTATTGGAAATAGTTATCTTGTCAATAATACTCAATAGGAATATTGCTTATGTACGTACGGTATGTCATGTAGTTATGTATAAGAATCTATGAAGATTCATGAGTCAGCAGAAAAATTTCTACTTCCTGATTTCTAATCAGAAGTTCTATTATGTCAATAGAATTCTATTGAATCTCATAGCAAAAGTAAATACGTCGAAAAGAACTACATGAACCAAACTTCTTTGGTTCGGTCATGGCAAAAAACTAATGAGTTTTATAGGAACTAATATTGGAACAAAGTTACAAGTGGACATTGGTTGTCTCATTTATTACTTCTATACGTATAATCATTCAATAATCATTTTTAATATGGTTGGGGAATTTGGAAAGTAAATGAAACATATGTATTCACATTCACATAGGTAATTTATTTTTTATTTCTTCAATGATATAGTTTTAAACCATCTTTTAAATGGTAAGTAGTAGTAATTTATAGAGATAGTCAACAATGTATATCAATCACAAACTCAAAACCTTCCCTTCAAATCAATTGAAGATTATCATAAAAAACGAACTAAGTTATACAAAAATTCAACAAAATAAGATGTATCGTAGAGAAAGTGTTTGAGATAAGCGTTTTGATTTTAATACAAATGATGGAAGATTACCTATTTGTTAGAGTATGGTACGCGGTACCTAATAGAATAAAATAACTTATCTAGCTTGGAATTTTTTCCTTGAATGGTAATAGGAAAAAATTTCCATGTTCATCAATCATTCAATTATCATCGAATGTAATAGAATCATGTAAAAAGTATCAGAGTGTAGTTCATCATTTTTCTGGTAACATTCATCTTTGGCAATTATTGATTTCATTTTGTGAGTAAGTTATAAACGTAAGAACAATCAGCCTGACCTTACTATAGCGGCAAAAATAATTAGTTAGGTACCAAAATACAACTTTTTTACAATTTTTATTAGCCCACCTATAAATGTAATTGATTAGAAACTTTATGTAATAAACATTTTACAAATCTGGTACCTATACTCATATAGTCTGTTCAAGCAAAGAATACTCTCTGGCAAGATGGGAGAATGACTCCAGCTCGGTCAATATTGGTTCAAAAATTTTTGATTTGGTCTCAATCGTAGGGAACATTCGAATCTACAATTTGAGACCAAATCAATATTTTGTTGAACCAATATTGACCGAGCTGGAGTCATTTTCTCATCTTGCAAGAGGGTCTTCTTTGCTTGGACAGACTATAAAACGTATATGAGTGGGCTATATAGCTGGTATGACAAAAATCAAGGCGATTGGCAAATGACTGTTATAATGCCCAACTCTGTCAGGATAGTCTGGAGCTGTCTTCGAAAGCGAATTGGTATTTTATTAGTTATTCTATTAGTAATTAGTATAGAACAGTATTTTTTCCAATCTTGTTATAATTATTATATTTTCTAGTTATTCAATAAGTAAATCTTTATTAAGCTCACAAACGGACTTAAAGTCTTGTGAGCTTAACATTCTCTTGTACATTAATTTTTTGTTTTTACATTGAATATTGTCAATTTGATTATTTTTTGTAATATTGTACAAGGAATGAATAAATTTGAATTTGAGTATAGCCAGGGTCACTCTTGTTCCAATTAAGTATCGCGGACTATCCTGACAGAGCTGAGAATCAATACAGATAGAAATACATGAATGACTTAATTAGAAGTCTTGAACAAAAATCAATTAGAATCTTATAAGAATAATGTTTCACTCATGTAGGCTGATATACAAATATACCTGTAACTTACTACTTTGAAGTCTCAAACAATAATAAATCAGAATCCTATAAAAATTATAACTCATATACAATGTATAGGTTAATTTACCCAATTTTCAATGTCTCTTGCTGGGCTCTGAATCAGGTATTTCTACTCTCTATAATAGGCTACCTTCCTCAACAAAATTTAATATAGGCTACAACTCTACATATAATAATGAATTTGAATAAAAAATATTATAATTATTGAAGATAGGAACAAAAACAGTATCTACAAAACTATATATCATTACCGTATCCTACCATTATTCTCTAATGCTACTCTGAATTTTACAAAAATGGACTGAAATCTTAGAATTCGAAAAAAACATTGGACCTAGAATGAATAAAATTGACTTGAGTCAGAGGAGCTCATATAATAATAATTATAATTATGGTGTCTTTGCTCAATATAATCATAGTGGACCACCATATTATTTAGGTATGATAACATAATTTATATAATTATATTACAATTATTGTCACAGCAATCTGTAGTGCTGGGAGGCCCCAGTAACATCAAATGCTGGTAGCATACAAGAAAAGAAGACCATCTGGCAAGATGGGAAAATGACTCCAGCTTGTTTAATATTTGTTCAAGAATTATAAATATGGTCTTAATAGTAGATCAAATTGTTTCCTTGAATTTGAGATCAAATTGATAATCTGTTAATCAATATTGACAAAATTGAAGTTATTTTTACATCTTGCCAGAATGTTTTCTTTATTGTTTGGACAAATGCTTATATTGCTTTTTATAAAATTGTTCCATTATCTTTTCAATAGTTTACATTTTCTTTTGTTCTATTATTTGATTTGTGAAATTGAAAAATCAATGAATTTGACAAAGGAAAAATTAAGGACGATTGTATAGGTAGCCTATAGTCTGTCCAAGCAAAGAAGACACTCTAGCAAGATGGAAAATGGCTCAAGCTTGGTCAATATTTGTCGAATTATAAATTTGATTTTAATAATAGTGGAACAGATTTTTCCTACAATTCGAGGTCAAATTGATCATTTTTTGAACCAATATTGAACGAGCTTGAGTCATTTTCCTATCTTGCCAGAGGGTCTTCTTTGCTTGGACAGACTATGATAATTTAATTATTTTTAAGAACTGAGTTTTATAGTCCTAATGGCCGATTGTACGGAGTTAAACCTACTCTACAACGTTGCTAATATTTCTTTGGCCGTATCTCCTACTATAGACTACAGATTGCTATGATTATAGTTCAGGACAAGATATTTTGACAATAATTATTATATAAATAGTAGGCTACAGTGTATTATAAATAGTGATCCGTTTCTCGTTCCATCATAACAGTCTTGAATATTTTTTATCCATTTCCAGCAGAAAAATTTATACATTATATTATATAAATAGTTTCCTATATATTACTTATTCATAGATAACTATATCAATCTATAACAATAACACAACAATATTATTATTTACATTAATCGAACGGATGGCTTAGTTTTATTGTATTCAATTTTTATTTTTTTGGCCGAATTTGAATTTTTTTTTGGACTAGTTAATGTGATACTCTGTCTAAACCGTAGAGCTGGAATGAGACAATAAATTACTCTTGAGCCACTGATGCCCATGTGGACCCATTTCTCTACTACTATACAGGGTGTTTCAGGAGGAATGTGCAATACTTGTCAGGCTGATTCCTTACACCAAGTAGACAAAAAAGTTCCATGGGACAAACCCTCAAAAACGCTTTGTTACCGAGATAACAATGGCGGAAAATTGAGATTTTTCAAAACATATTAATTTTTCTAATTTTTTAGAGGCTTGAGTGAGGTTCTAAAATAATCAATTCCTATGTAAAATTAGCTGAGGAGTTGAATGAAACCAGTTCCAAGTTTGTAACTTTAGCGGTTATCGAGATAATTGAAAAAATATGCTAAAAAACGCCATTTTGCAACAATAAGCGTTATAACTGGATAAGGAATTATAAAATTGTATTTATTATTAATGGAAGTTGAAGAGAGTCGGATTCTCAACAAAAAGTTAAATGGCGGCGATTGTGTAAATCTTACATAAATCTCAGAAATGGCGATCAAAAATCGCAAAATTGACAAGAGTGATAAATTTGTGTTTAGTAGCGATTTTGCGATTTTTAATCACTATTTCTGAGATTTGGGTGAGATTTACACAATCGCCGCCATTTAAATTTTTGTTTAGAATCCGACTTCCTTCAACTTCCATTAATAATAAATACAATTTTATAATTCCTTATCCAGTTATAACCCTTATTGTGAAAAAATTGCGTTTTCTAGCATATTTTTCCAATTATCTCAATAACCGTTGTAGTTACAAACTTGGAACTGGTTTTATTGAATTCGTCAGCTAATTTTACATAGGAATTGATCATTTTTGAACCTTACTAAAGCCTCTAAAAAATTAGAAAAATTAATATATTTTGAAAAATCTCAATTTTCCGCCATTGTTATCTCGTTAACAAAGCGTTTTTGGGGGTTGGTCCCATGGAACTTTTTTGTCTACTTGGTGTTAGGAATCAGCCTGAGAAGTATTGCACATTCTTCCTGAAACACCCTGTATAAAGACTATATTATTATGATTATACAGTCTCTATTTCTTCTACTATGAACAAGTGTTTCAGGATGAATGGGCAATACTTCGCAGGCTGATTCCTTACACCAAGTAGAGTAAAACGTTCCATGGGACAAACCCCCAAAAACGCTTTCTTTCCAAGATAACAAACTTTCTTTCCTTCTTAACTTGTATTGTTCAAGAATGATCAATATTGATTGATTATTTGAAGATTGTATAGTGAGTCCAAGCAAAGAAGACCCTCTGGCAAGATGAGAAAAGGACTCCAGCTCGGTCAATATTGGTTCAAAAAATATTTATTTGATCTCAAATTTCGTTTTCGTTTTCTACGATTGAGACCAAACCAATTATACTTGAACCAATAATATTGACCGATCTGGAGTCATTTCCCCATCTTGCCAGAGGGTCTTCTTTGCTTGGATAGACTATTCAATTCTATATAGAAATTCAAGTCATAAAATAGCTAACTGTATCACAATGGATTGGACTTGACAAAATTAATCAGATAATAAACTCAACTTTTGTAGGCTACTTGGTTCAACTGGGACTTGAAAATCTCGATTTCATATACATTTACAATACGGTACATTGCAATAGATATTTCAAGAGACTAATTACGTATATGATTTTACAACTTGAGAACATGATTAAATCGTACTAGTGATTGAAGTTTTTTCTATTCTTGAAGGTTACTAGAATAATAGGTTACACCTATCAAAATGATGGCTTATTTGCAATGACACCAAGAATAAAATATTCAATCACTATTATATAAAGCCCACAGAATAAACATGGAACGAATGTGTACAACCTTTCTCGAATTAACTCAAATAAATTCAACAATCACATCGTTAATAGCTTTTTACAATATTATTGAAAGTTGGAAAAAATATGATTTATCTTGGATCTACAATAATATTCTTTGGAAAGTTTTCACTATTACTATTAAAGACGATATTCTTTGGAATAATATATATTTGTTTGGAATGATCTTCATTCTGGAAGGAATATTCCTGAAACAAAACACCAATATGATTAATGACTGATGGATGAGACCAAGGTAATTAGAATTCTAATTACTTTTAATAGAATTCTAATTACTTTTCTAATAGAAAAGTAACAGTCATCGTAACCAAAGCCGGGAGAAAACCATGAGTTCTAATGTTATAGTAATAAGTTACCCCAAGCTGTGAATTTCCTCATTTTTAGCGCCAGCTTAAGGAACTATATAAACACTGTGTTTATAGTGTTTCTAGAGCCCTAGGTTTGCTTAACAGCTGCTGCTGGGGTTCTGATGACGTCAGAAAACACGGTTTACTCCCGGCTACGATTTCGACTACTGATACCTTTCTATTCTAATAACCTTGGATGAGACAATATAAACATATTATAGATGAATGAATAGAAAGATAAATGAATGCCTTTATTTACACTTTCTAAATATTTTACAGAAGTTTTGTGGGCGAAGTTGAGGCATGCAAGTCCCCTCTTCCACTTAACCCACAAATGGATATATAGATATATTTAGAAAATAAAAGACACTTTTTGAGACGGGTATATACGATGCCAATTGGCGGGACAATTTTGTCTTCTGAATTATATATACAGCTGATTTAAAAAATCTATATTGTAACTTTGGGAATTGAAACCATCATCTAGGTACTAAATGAAAACTACAATTTACAACATTAGCTGTTGGAGCGCACAAAAAGCAGTTTTATGACAATTGTCTTGTCAATTGGTAACATATTAGTCCGGCATTAAAAATATTAGAGGGGTTTCTCAAAGTTTCAAGCAAAATATTATAACATGGATGTATCCATGTATTAATCAATGTAAATCACCCTCGCACACTCCATTACCCATGCACAAGTGAATTTAAATACTTATATGGGCATCATCCACAGCAAAAAAAAAATAAAATAAAAATTTCGATGTCAGTATTCCAGTCAATTTAGTTGCTATAGCTATACTACCGTACTCAAGTGAAACGAATTAAAAAAATCAACTAATGAGCCCCATGGCCTGAAGAACTCGCGTGCAAACTTCCAACTCTTGGAGTTTGGTTTTAAATAAGGGGGTACACTCGTGTTAAAGGTACGATTCCAAAGCGGCAGCTCAAGCCGGCTCTAGCTGCGCTGCTCTACCCATCACAGCTCTATTCACATAAATATTTCATAGATGTTTACCTGTTATTAGAGGTACTAATTTATGTATTCGATAGCATTGCTATAGTTCGGCCAAGAACAGAAGATCCTCTTGCAAGATGGCGGAGGGAAGTGAGAGTGTAACTACGCATGCGCAGAACTGATATTTTCAGGGTGAAATCACTTCAGCTAACCTACCGTTTTTACACTAATCATAGTCATATTGATTTCACGAATGAAAATATTTCTTATTCATTTATTTATTCAATTATTGACATATGATAGCAGAAATCATAACATAATTATGAACTGAGATAAAAAAAAATTGTCTCAGCCTGTATTATTTCTTCCTAAATTTGGTTGTACTGAAACAATTTTCATTTCAACCACTGGCAGCACTGAATGGCAGTCATGTTCCCAAAGGCTCTTCTGTTCTTGGCCGAACTATATCCATAATATTGCATTAGACCAGCTGCAGAGTATTCCCAAGACACGTTAATAGACTTTTTCTCATGATAAATTTGAGTGGAATATTATAGATTTAAATCACTCAAAATCTAGGTCTTGAAATTCTCTACAAGCTCAAATAAACAATTCATCTATTGAACAAAATCTGTATTTTGTAAATTGGAAAAAACCTACGATCTCTATATAGAGAATTGAAATTGACATGTATACATGTCTATTCAACTGGCTAATATGTTTTCTTAAAGCTTACGAACAGACGAAAAGTCTTGTGAGCTTCTTATTCTATTGTTCAATGATTTTCTATGTATTGTGTCTTTGTAAAGATAATCTATGTAACTTATTAGAGTGTACAAAGAGTAAATAAATTTGAATTTGAATTTCTTGTCAAGGATAGGGTAATCAATGCTAAATTTTTGACTAGAGGAGCTCCGTGACGTAAGACGTATCATAGCTTTCCCAGCCAGCTGATTCACTTTCCCCCTCCTCTACTATTCTATACACCTTATTGAGTCCTATAATTGCAAGTGAATAAATGAGGAATAGATGAAAGCGTCAGTCACCTGTGGCTCACAGCAGCTGCTCGATGACAGGATGCAGGAGACACATGTGTTCGGCGCCGCGTATCGGCAGCCGGTGTACCGTGTAGTTCTGTATCATGTCAGGAATGGTGACGAACGGACTGCTGAACTGGCCCAGAATGTAGTGACCGCTCTCTGCACACAGCTGAATGCGCATGTGCATGAAACCACGTGCGCTCCTGACCACCAACAATCAACAACTTTACAATATTGCTCAACTTCATACATAAGAACTGAGATATTGTCTTAGTCCCATCATCTGTCCACTATATGTGGATGTTCAGGGCATGATAAAAACTCACTACCTAAACCTAAGATAACTTGTCACAAATCCACTCTATTTACAGTTGAAAATTGGAAATTATACATTAGTGTATAATGTGTGTACTCACACATAACTTACTCAGCTTTTATAGGTGAGAGTGGTGTACCTTTGACCATAATGTACCTTTAACCATTTAGCTTACTGAGGCATCTAGTGACCCTTTCATGAATCTAAAAATCATAGTTCATAGAGTTCCCACAAGGGAATCCTACCATTCTAACTCCAAAACTGCTGTTCGATTTGTTTGAGCAAAAAAATTCTAAAACTAAAATCACTAGTGAATAGTAAGTAATTTTTCTCCTCGTATTTTGTTTTTGTATTTTTACAGAGTTGGCTTATTTAATTTGTGTGAATCTTACTATTTTTTTATGGAGGTGGAAATGCCTTTACGCACGCTGTGCCAGTCTCTCATTAAGAAATACTGGCTAAAACCACCCCCCACATCACACAACACTACTTCTTACTATTTAAACTATCTTAAGCTGCATCACTTAAATCCACAAACATAACCTCAATGCAGGAATTGGAAAGGAATAAGAAAAGGAGCACTGTGTTGTACCTTTGACCAGATAGCTGTGTTGTTCCTTCGACCAAGATAAACAAGTATAAGTTGGAAGATTATTCAGCTGTCTATGAAATAGGTGTTGAAGATATTGTCGCCAAGCTTCCTCATCCAGATGCTATGGGAGGCTCTGCTCGTCAACGTGAAATATTATCTTTTGGTGTAGATTTTAAAAAATCATCTTAGAAAAATATTGCCCATTTTTTAGTTAAGATTAATTTTAATTAATATATTTTTGTGTGCATTTCACTTTATTTATTTCAATCAACCATACCAGTACGCTCAACTTAGCCTAAAACGACATCCCAATCCAATTTAACCACTAGTCAAAGGTATTACAACATGCACTGGTCAAAAGTACAACACCATGTTGTTCCTTTGACCACTTGGTAGTGATTTTTAAAATAATAAAAAAGTTACTTCGGATAAAGTTGGAAAAATGATGTTTTAGTAGAAGATAGTTAACTAATTGAAGTTCAGATTCATACAAAAATCCTATTACTTTTAAGCCAAAATAAAGTTTTAAAAAATCTTAGAAGCAAAACTGGTCAAAGGTACACCACTCTCCCTACTGTCTGGAAGCAGGAAGCTTCAGGTATAGTCTGTCCAAGCAAAGAAGACCCTCTGGCAAGATGAGAAAATGACTGCACCTCGGTCAGTATTGATTAAAAAATTATTGATTGAATCATAGGAATTTATCATCAAAATTGGGATCAAGATGATGGAAGACCTGTGGCTGTTTTCTCTTTCCTGATGATTATAACTATATGTTTGTCTCTCTGAATGAATAAAATAAATGGATGAATAGAATAAACTATACATTGATATATAATATATATCTATATATAATATACCTATCATCTATATTAACATCTATATTAATCTATATTAATATAGATGATGAATGAAAAGATGACTCACTTGAGAGAGAGTGAATAATCGTTTCTAGAACTCTCACTATTTCTGACCAAATAACTGCCTTCTCTGTGAGAACGAAGAACATTTTCCGCCTCTAGTCTTGTTATCACACCATGATACCATCTGAAAACATAATAAGAATAACATTTTTATTATGATATGGTATTTCAATCATTTGAGAGCAAATAATATTTTCTCTCAACAATAATGTAAGAACTGGTAATCTGAACTTGAATGATGATTTCTTCAAACCTGTAAAACTACTAGGTATGTACCTAGATAGTAAACTCAGTTGGGACTACCATTTAGAGAATTTATGTAAAAAGCTGTCTAGAGTATTGTTTCTCTTGCGAAGACTGAAATATTGTGTTAGCCTAGATGTAATTAAAATGATATACTTTGGTCTTTTCCATTCTCATTTGATTTATGGAGTAAAATTGTGGGGCAACACTTTGCCTTGTTTGTTTTTTATATTATAATTTAATCTCTGTTAAGAAAAATCTGTCAAATTTCAATAAAAATATATCTGTACATTCACACAACACTAGACATAAGAATGATGTAACTAGACCTACAGTTAGATTGACTAAATCTTTGAAGAGTCACAAGTATTTGCAGATTCGTATGTTTAATGTATTACCAGAAGATGTCAAACAGTTACCATTAAGAACTTTCTGTATTACTGTGGATAACTGGCTAAAGTCTGTAGCATTTTACTCTGTGAATGACTATTTGGAATATTTCAACGTTTATCCATAGTTTTGATCACTTTATGTAACTTACCTATGATATAATAATGACAAAGCCTATTGCTTACGTTTCTGTAATTGTTTTATGGCTAATAAAATTCTTGATTCTTGATGTATAGCATTTCTGATATTTTCAAGACATACCTGTATTCAAATACACTTTCAAAAATCAAAATTCATTTATTTATCCTTTAAAGAGAACAAAATCACAAACTTAGAAATAAATAAATCACATTAGAATAGTATAAGCATGAAATGAAATATTTACATCAATAACTTTATTATTTCCTCCTAGGGCTATTGTATTTGTTAAAACGTTAAATAATTACAATCAAATATCAAAATACCCTTTTTTGACCGAACGTAAGTGAGGTCTAGATTCAAGATGACGATTTTGCATTTATCTTTATGTTTAGTTTGTTTGTTCGACATTTACGACAAAACGCGTCAATAGATTCTGATGAAATTTAATAGGAATGTTCATCTTGAAATTGCGCGTCAATGAATGTGTAAGGTTTCTTGAAATATTGCATTTTTAGGATAATATGAAAGGAAGAGGAATTACCTCCATGCTAAAATATTACTATATATACATTAATACTTCTGAACATAGAAGAATCCAGACTATATAGAATGATTTATGATGAACCAGCTGTCGAGTTTATTATTAATTGCATTCAATGACGCATGCAATTGATGAAACTCAACATAACTAAGTATTCCCCTCTATTCATGAATAATGCCCCATCCATGGGTGGTGACTTCGTGAGGTCTACTGTTTTGTTTCGTTTATGAGGGTGAAGCCCACATGAGCTCTTAGGCTTGTGCGTGGGTAATGAAATGGATGATAGATGACGACTAATTTTTTTTTATATAGTCGGGACCGACGGCTTATCGTCTCCTCCGAAAGACGGGGTGGCCGTATTTATGTGATTGTGCTGTGGTCAAAAATAGTTTCCCCGCTTGGGACTTGAACCAGGGTCCACCTGGTTATCAGACCGGCGCTTTACCACTCCTCCAACGAGCCACCCAAACACCCTACTGTTCACAGAACTTCTTGTTTTGAAAATATTCTTTTTTTACACTACCTACATATTGCGGAGATGTAGCCATTTTCAAGTGTAAGTAACAGTAAACAATATTTATCTATTGTATTTATACTCTATTCTAATTAAACATATGTGTTTGATTTTAGCATAAATTTCGTATGATTGTACATATATTATACACATATAGATAGCAAAATCATACGAAATTTATGCTAAAATCAAACACATATGTTTAATTAGAATAGAGTATAAATACAATAGATTAATATTGTTTATTACTGTTACTTACACTTGAAAATGGCTATATCGCCAAAACATGTAGTTTAAAATAAGAATATTTTAAAAAAACTACTTTGATTGTAATTATTTATCTAACATTTATATCATTATGACACAGACAATATTCATTAAACATGTGAAATAATCCGCCATTGAAAATTTGGACTACCTTTTTTCTGGCCTATTCTTTATTTCTTCCACTGTATGCTTGTCATTAGATAAATTTTTATCTCCATAAGAAATTATCTCAGTGCCCATTTCTACTAGGACCTTTCTTAATTTTGATGTGAGGAAACACCTCACGAATTTGTCAGTAGGTCTGTAATTAGAAAAAAGACTGTATAAATAAATAATAATTTTATTTCCTTGAAAAAACAAACAAAAATGAACAAAAAAGCAAGCAAATGTAATGAGTACAATTTAAATTTAAATCCAGTTAGTGTTTAGAGAATTAAAGAATAAAGTTTTTTTTTTTTTTTGGAAATTAACCTACTCAACTATGGGAACCCCATGAGCTAGAGTAGGTGTAAATTGAAAATTGAATTGTAGGTGTATATTTGAAAAGACTAGAGCTAGATCACTATATTATAGTATTATAATGATGTACATTGTCTCTGATTATAGTCTCTTCAAGCAAAGAAGACCCTCTGGCAAGATTAGAAAATGACGCCAGCTCGTTCAATATTGGTTCAAAAATTATCAATTTAGTCTCGAATTGTAGGAAACAATTTGATCTACTAGTAAGACCACGCATTTATAATTCTTGAACAAATATTGACCAAGCTGGAGTAATTTTCTCATTTTGCCGGAGCGTCTTCTTTGCTCGGACAGTGTGCGTTTACCATTTTAACCTACAGACTATGTAGTATTTCTGAGGGATCCTACCCCTGTTTTTCCAGAGGGATGCTAACATCAATAGCCTCTCCCAGAGCAGCTGATGATGTCTCATCCAAGTCGAGTCGCATTCCAGCACTGCTGCAAGACGCGCCATCTAGAGAACTGTTCAGATCCAGTGTTAAGCCTGGCCTGCTCCCTGCGAATTGATATTTATTAATTTTCTTGTGCTACAAAAATACAGTACTACCTGTATATACATATTGCACTATATTTTTAAATGCAGTAGGCTACTCTATTTTTGTACTATACATAAGTATCAGCCTCTTCAAATTAGTACGATTTTTCTCGCCTAGGTGGTGCAACATTTATAGGTGTATGATTGAAAAATAAATGAAAATCAAATACCCTTTATAAAAAAGTTATTTAAGATAAATGATCCTATATTTAAAAATAAATAAGGTCATTGAAGATAAATGAAAATCAAATACCCTTTATAAGAAAGGACAGAAGAATAAACCCTTTTATAAAAAAGGGTATTTGATTTTCATTTATTTTTCAATTATTTTAAATAGCCCTAAGTTTTAAAATTCAGTTTTCAAATATAGGTGTATAGTCTGTCCAAGCAAAGAAGACCCTCTGGCAAGATGAGAAAATGACTGCACCTTGGTCAGTATTGATTAAAAAAATTATTGATTCGGTCTCAATCGTAGGAAACATTCTGATCTAAAATTTGAGACTAAATCAATATTTTTTGAACCAATATTGGCCGTGCTGCAGTCACTTTCTCATCTTGCCAGAATGTCTTCTTTGCTTGAAAAAATGCTTCGCTTTTCATACAATAATTGTTCCATCATCTTTCCAATAGTTTGCATCTTATTTTGTTCTATTATTTTCATTAAATCAATGAAAAAAAACAATGTATTCGACAAAGGAATAAGTAAGGATGATTCGTATAATAATCATTCAAATTTGTTTTCAAGACCCGAGTTAAAATTTGTATTTTCTATATATTATCTCCATTCGTGAAACATTTTTGTTGTACATAGATTTGTATATAGAGTTAAAAAAATTAGGTCTAGTTACATATTGTACGAAGAGTTAATCTGGTTCTGTTCTTCACCTAAACGATGATTTTATTCATATATATATATATGTAATTTTGCTAAGTGTGTAATCCAAGCGTTGTAATATTATTTTTCTACAACTGCGCGTAAAACAAGATTTTACATACTGAATTCTCATCGTAAAATAGCCCATTTCCGAGGAGAATCTACTTTTTCGCTCGCTAACCATCTGCGCATGCGCAGTTGAATTACTTTACGCTCGCTAAGCAACTGCGCATGAGCAGGAGATGTACTTTACGCTTGCTAATCAGCTGTGTTGTGATAAGCTTCAGTCAGTGAAACAAAAAAGATGCAAAAATTCATGTAGCTAAATTTCCGCCCGCTTCTGTAATAGCTGAATGGCCGAGGTGGTTAAAGCGGCGTTCATTACCTTGTGATGCGATGTTAGCAGGTTCAAATCTGATTCCTGAATAATTTTTTTGGAGTTCATAAAATTGTTTTTTTCTTTCGTATAATTAAAACATATAATGATAATTGAAAATTAATTATAATTTTCAAGTTTAACTGGATGGATTCATTTTATTATTCCAATTATCACCAGAGAAATTTAATAACAGTTTACAGTAGGCTATTTGACAAATCAAATTAGTTCAACAGGTTATTATAATGTGCAGTTGTAGAAAAAATTTTGTATGTAATTCGCGTGTAAAGCTTCTTTATCGCTCTTGCAAAATTATCACGCTCCGCTATCGCGTCGCGCAATAACTGTTTTGCGCGAGCCATAAAGTCGAGCTTTACGCTCTTAATACATAAATAGCTATTTCGCCATACTCGTAATACAACTTTTCAAGCTAGACTTGTGTTTGGGAAATTGCTGTTTACAGAGAATCAAAGATCAGCTGTTCTGAATGCGGGAATAATCATTATTGATGATTATTACAGCACTAATCATCATCACAATGATAATATTACAGCACTGAAAATCTTGTCCAGCTGTTTTTTTCCGAATTCTGACTTATGAATGAACAAGTTGAACAAGCCGACATGACAGTTCACTGAGTGCGTTTGTGTTAGCTCTTGTGTTGAGGTTATGTTGGCTTCAGTTAATGTTTTCAGTTGTTTGAGGTTTTAATAAATCCTTCTCAGACTAATATGACAAAAAAATTGTACATAATTCGTGTGGGAAGGTTTACATACTCATAACTATTATCCAAACTCGCCTAAACGGCTCGTTTGTGATTATTTGTATGTAAAAACGCCTTTCCCACACTCATTATGTAATATACTATTAATCATATTATCAGAGTGATCACGCTTTTCTGCGCTCTATGAGAAGTTTTAGAATTACTACTATAAATATATAAATAGCAACTCACTGCCAACCCACAAGGTTACCTTATGTTGGCAGTGCCAAAAAAATATGTAGTAGTAATAATGTTACTACAATCATCAAGCTACTTTGTTTTATTTTATGCTTTTTCAAAGTTGTGCACATTGTTATCTGCATTTTATTTCATTTAAAATTGTATATTGTATTTATTGGCAAAATAGACTCATTCATTCATTCATAGTTAAACAGACAATCAAATAAAAAATAAGATTTATGTATTTTGTATATTAATAAGATTTACATATTTATTAACTTATATAATATTTTGTATTTTGTACATTGATAAATTTTTGTATTTTGCACATTATTTTGATAATTTGATTTGTTAATAATTGAATTACCTCTTTGATGAAACTCATGTTGCAAGGATGCAGCAGCACTGGTTGAAGCTAGTGGCAGGGACATACGCTGTCTCCGTCGCAGCTTGGGCATGTCAAAGGGAAGGTCACCAAGGTCAACAGAGGTCGTTGACCCTGAATCGGCGAGCTGTGATTGGCCGCGACGACGCAGTTTCGCCATGTCGTCTCTCACATCCACCTGCTCACAAAGTACGGGTCGTGAAATTACAAACAAAATACAGGGTTTGCCAATGAAGTGGGACGATTTGAATAGGCAACAGGTTGTTTAAGAAATTCTACTTTAGTTATTTTTTATCATAAATAGAAAGTAGAATTGTAGCCATTTAGTGTACAATACAGGTAAGTCAAAAATCGTTTTTGAATATAAAATCTTCCAAAAATGTCCTCCATTGGAATCTATGCACTTTTGCAGCCGGGTCTGAAAGAAACTGGTAGATTTGCTATGACTTTCAACTTTGTGCGTTACATCGAAATGATTCATAACTTTCTTACACCAGAACTCGCCCGATTTCCATTGAATGAACAAACAATATGGGACAACAAGCCACACTGCGAGAATTGCCATGTATGCTGTGAATTTTTTGTTTCCAAGCCGCGTAATTTCTCAAAACGGGGATATCCTTTGGCCCCCTCGCTCTCCAGATTTATCAACCTGTGACTTTTATCTATGGGGCTACTTAAAAACGAAAGTCATCCACGCAGAACTATCCCAGCTCTAAAAAAAACGGATTCGAGATGAGATTTGATGAATACCGCACACAATATGCTGCGGAATGTCATGGAAAACTTCCAGGCCCGGCTGCAAAAGTGCATCGATTCCAATGGAGGACATTTAGGAGATGATGTATTCAAAAAATTATTTTTCACTTATTCTACACCAATTGACTACATTTCTTTTATTTCTATTTACGATGGAAAAATTACAAAAATGCAATTTCTTGAACAATCTGTTACTTATTTTAATCGTCCCACTTCATTAGCGAACTCTGTACATTTCTACATTTATATTCATTATTATTTTTTTATTCAAAAAGATTACAGATTAGAGTAATAGAATCGGCTTATTTCCAATGAGCGATTCATGAGCGTTGCAAATTTCTTATATCAACAAGCTCACTTCCTGTATCAATTTTGGACTCAATTTTGGTTTAATGCGTATCAAAAATTTGCCGCCTAAAGAGTGATTTTAGGGCATTTTATGATGACCTAGGCTAGAATCAGGTTGAGAGTAAGTTTCTCTCTATATTCACTGTTCAAACCTAGTTTTCGGTTCTAGTGAAATATAACTAAAAAGTTGTGACGTCATACCGAGCTGGAATCGAGGTGTGATAAGTCAAGCGATTGCGGCTGCTGCGACTGTGGCGACTGCGGCTTGCGACGCGACTTGTCATGCGAGATGTCACCCGAGCAGGACTCGACTTGCTGCAGGCGACGACGACGCAGTTTCGGCATGTCGAAAGGCAGGTCAGCTAGGTCCAGCTGCAAAATCAAAAAACAAGAATTTGGAAATTTAAAATCTCTATATACAAAAGCGAAATGGCACTGATTCATTCATTCATCACCAGAACTAAAAATCCACTAAACCGAATGCGTTAAAATTTGGCAGACATGTTCAGTTGGACGTTTAGACGCACGCTAAGAACGGATTTTTAAAACATTTTTAGGATACGCCAAATATTTGAGTTTTTCTATAGTTTTCCAACGTTTCTTCATTTTTCGAGAACCAATCGGTAGAAAATGTTGATATTTGGTGAGCAGGTTCAGATGAGTTTTAGAATAATGATGTGTTGAAATATTTTTGAAATTCGTTCAAGATTCCGCCAGTAATCATGGTTATTCAAAATTGTAGATGTATTGCGGGTTGCATATCATCCGCCTTGATACGACCAATCCTTACTGTAAATTCAATAATGGTTCAGCGAGATTATAGATGCACTAATTTAGAAGATATTGAATCAGGTTTTAAACTATGTCTGATATACTTCCCAAGGTTACGCTCGATATTAGCGTTTTACCATTTTTCGGAGTTTTTCTTGGATTTTTTGAGAAAAAATTGGCAGAAAATGTTGAAATGAGATAAACACGTCCAGATTAGGTCTAGAAATGCTGTGATATAGATATCAATAAATCTCGAATCCTTTCTGAACGGAATTTGCTGGCGAGCGAAGCGAGCCTGTTTGTCTCAGCTTACACTGACAGAGGTTTTGCAGGCGAGCGAAGCGAGCCTGTTTGGCTCACTAACACTGTCGATACTGTCAGGGGTCCAGGGGGCGGAGTCCCCTGGCTAGGCGGAGAAGGCGAGCGAAGCGAGCCTGCCGGATACTTTACTATAAAACTAAACAGTCAAATCATTATGTTCCTTCAACTATAAGTTTTATTAGTCGATATTGTGGAAGCGTTCGATGATGATATTAAAACACAGATGTTGTCGAAGTTTCTACACTTTCAATATTGCACACGACCATGCATGGTTTCATGACCACAAATGTCACATTCTCAAGCTGACTTTCAGTCCGACGGTCGGCCGCAGACTAACAACTGTCAAGTAGCCCATCACAGCTCTTGTCCCGTGCTTAAACAACGCAAACGCTGTGATTGGCTACAGCTGTTCGACTGCGACCGATCGTCGGACCGATTTTCAACTTGAAAATGTGACCTGTGTGGTCACTATATGAACCACATGGTCGGTGGAACATATCTCTACATATTATCTGATATGTTCATGTGCTGTGTGGGTTCTTACTAGTGAGCCCATTCTTGACAATAACCTTTAATAAATGATAGATATATCCTGATAATAGGATGGAAAGTTAATTTTCAATGTGTCATAAAAAATGACGTTGTTATGGTATAAATTTATTGTATTTTCTAACAATAGCCTAAATAATTTGAAATGTTAAATACTTGGGTATAACAATAGATTCTCACCTAAGATGGAACACTCATATTGACAACTTGTGCGAAAAACTCAGATTTATTGTTTATAAATTTCATCAAATTAAACAACTAAATAATCCAAAAATAACAAAACTAATTTACAACTCATATGCACAATCCGTATTACAGAATGGAATTCGGGTTTGGGGGGGGGGTGCATTGAATGCGCATTTTAATAAACTCTTTATAATTCAAAAACATCTAATCAAAACAATCTTAGGTAAACCTCGCTTATATCCAACTAAATATTTATTCAAAGAGTTTAAGGTGCTAACAGTTCGTCAATTATATATTAAAAACCTCAAATTTTTTGTTATAAATCATAGAAATCTTTTCTACTTCCGTGAATCAAACCTTAATTTAAGACCATCCCGGAATAGATATGAAAATATAAGAATGAATCTTAATGATTGTAGGAGGCAATATTTTTATCTAGCGAATAAATTGATCAACAAAATTCCAGATAGCTTTATTGAACGGATTAGGTTAAAATCTCATACGGGTTTAAAGAGGAAAATTGCTAATTGGATAATGTCAAGTGAAATTGAGGAAAAACTTTTTGAATGATTATCTTAATTTTGTTTATAAGTATGTTTTTCTTTTCTCTCTCCTTCTCTCTCTCCTTCTCTCTCTCTCTCTTTCTCTTTTTCTTCCACCTTTTCTTCTCTTACTCTTCTCATCTCTTTTTCTACTTTTGTGCAATATATTTATTGTCTTGGAGGTTTTTTATGATTTGTTTTTATATAAAAATAGTAGCAACTCTCACCTGCGCACAGGATTTTTCCTTGCAGGTGATTTGGTTTTATAGTTAAAAGTTATAATTGTAATATGTTTTGTTTTCTAAAACCTCAATAAATAATTTGAAATTTGAATTTGAATTTCATGAGTGCTGTTTGGGTTATTCTTCTTGCACTCAAATATGTTATATGGAATGAATGAATAAATAAATAATATTTCTATTTACCTTCTACTATCTATTATTATTTTATATTCTACCTGAGAAGCATCGTGCTTGAGATTGGGCGGACACTCGATGGAGATGCCGCTATCGGAGCCAGCAGCCTGCAGCGCGTCCGCATCGTTGCGCAGCTGCGCGTGCGCGGTGCGATGTCGCCATTTGGTCGCCGGTTCGCAGCACTCGGCTGTCGGCGACGTCAGCACTTTCGGCGAGGTGGCACCACCTGTCGTCGGACTGCCGCTCACATCGTCCGGTGTGCCCTGTTCACAAATTTATTATTCTCAAGAATAATATTTATTTTGCCAAAAATAGAGAATACATAAGAGAAATGGAAATTTTAATTTTTTGGTACAATAACAAAGTCAGACTTGTGTGCTAGCTGTGAGTTCATTCAAGAGAAGAGTTTGTTTGTTGATGGCTCAACAGCCCATGAAGGGCCTAGCTAGGCCCACCATGCAGCTGGTTGCCAGTTTCATATTAATAATAATAATAATTTCTCTGAAAGAAAACAATTCTTCCAGAGGAGTTTATTCTTAAAAAATGAACAATACAGGTTTTTCATGATGTGAATTTAAATACTTATCAATTTAGACTTTATTGCAAAAAAAAATTTTTTTCGTGGCCCCCTCTATATAAAATATGTGTTGGGAAACCACAAATACTTTGCTTGATACGGTGTTAGAGTTATAAAAATAATTTAATTTTAATTAAATATTGTTAGTTTTAACAATAGTGATCGTCAAGAGGAAAGTCAAAATAATACCAAAAAATGGTAATAACGATCGATAAGTAGACAAAATAAATAAAAAAGGAAAATACTAATAGTAGCCTACTAAACAAATAAGTGATACAATGATAAATAAGAAATATGAAGTAATTTTATGTTAATACTGAGGTATCCACTAGGTGATGAACAAAAAACATATCATATACAATTTTTCTGTGTTAGAATGAATTATGAAAATTTGAAATAAATAAAATTATTTATGAATGAGAGATGACAATTAAAGCGCCCAGTACACGGGGAATGTAGTGTCGGCCAGTTGAATATCTGTAGCCAATCACAGCCTTTGTTTTATTCTATTTTTGTTTTATTCAATTCTTCACGTGAAAATCACCAAGTAGAGCTAAGCTCTAGTGATGTGTGAAATGTCATTTAATTATTCTGAAAAAGAAAGAGAAGAAAAAACAATGAATGTGGATCACTATAACCAGAGACAATGTATTATTATTAATACATTATAATATACGGTAATATATTATTATTAATGTATCATAATAATACATTGTCTCTGCTATAACCCACTGTCATACCCCAATCCAAGGTAACCCATCTATCACATAAATAGAACACTAGTAGTGACCGTACTATATTGGCAAATCATGTAGAGGCTATCTTCTCAAAAAACTCCTCAAATTTATTATAGGGACACATAAAGACTTTATATAATATACATAAATTTACTTTATAGTATTACATAAATACTTTATAGTATTTACATAAATACTTAGTATTGTCTTGTCATTGAGTCTATAGTGGAGCCGCGAACAGAAGAGCCTTTGGCAACATGGATGCCATTCACTGCTGCCAGCAGTCCAATTGAAAATTGTTCTACTCTCACCTTCTGTCACAATTAAAATATTATTAAATATATTTAATAAAATACATAATATATTCTTGAATTCAATATATTTCTATTTTGTGTAATCAATATGATTATGATTTTTGTGATTAAGAATTCTATTTCATAAGGTTTAAATAGGCAATAATAAGCATTGCCTTGAATTTTTATCTACTAATTGAGCACAAACTATCCTCCGAAGTCCAAATTATCAATTGTCACTTAGTTGCTTTGTCTCCCACTTGATGGCGCTAGTCAATTTGTTCGCTGCTCGCATGGCCAAAGCAGATTATTATGAAAATAAACTGTAATTATAGTATATTAAGTATATTATAGTATAAATATAGTATATTTTTGATTATTGCAGATTAAATTCACACATATGCCTCAGCCATGAGTTTATACTATTTTGCGTCACCAGGTACTGTGAGGCATTCATACATTTATTCATATTATGCTTGTTTTAAAACCATTCAATATTCCAACATACTGCTAATTATCTACCTATTTGAGGTTACCGTAAAGCTCAGTACATAATTAAAAAATGTCTCGAGGGAATGTTTTTGTAGTCAGCTGATTTATGAGACACGACCCTGTTCTGTAGATTATCTACGGTAGGTCATGGCGAAGACTACAAAATCATATTGGCAGTTGCAATGTGTGCTTTGTTGATTCAGCCTCTTGGAACTATAATCTAGTGTAAAAGCGTTAGGTTGGCTGAAGTGATTATTCCTCAGAAATTATAGTTCTGCGCATGCGTAGTTACACTCTCACTTCCCTCCGCCATCTTGCCAAAGGCTCTTCTATTCGCGGCACCACTATAACAACAACAGCTGTGATTCGCTACAGATATTCAACTGACCGACACTATAGCCTAATCCCCGTGTACAGGGAGCTTCATTATCTATTTCAATCAAAGATTTTTTGTTATTTGTTTGTATGTATGTCAATGGCTCAACAGCCCATGAAGGGCCTAGGCCTAACAGCTGTTTACCGGTTTCATATTCACCCCACTATACAGCAGAGGTATAAACAGTAGAGGTAGAATCATCAACCATGATAGAGGGAAAGAGAGGTTAGCGGGGAGAAAAAAATATCGTATGGCTTTCAATGGTAGGTCCAACTCGCCGATGTGTAATTTTCCGAATACTGGTCACCCATCCAAGAGCCGTCCACAGTGTTCGTGACTGAACATTGTCATCACCCTCACCCTTACCTAATACCCAGTAAGGTGCAGTACAGATTGATTGCAAAATTATAGAAGTGGTCTGATCAATTGTAGTTTTCAAAAATCATAAATTTGATCTGCAATTGCAGAGCAGAATGTTTCCTGAAATTTGAGACAAAATTGAAAATTTTGAACCAATATATTGATCAAGCTGGATTCTTTCTTTCATCTTGCCAATAATATGTTATAATTATGAAGAATACCCAGTGCGGGAAGGTGAGAAGAGACTCTGGAGGAGGTAAGAGTTCCAGTTTCCATTAGACTGTTTTTATGCTGTAATATAGTGGGTATTGAGTTGTTATAATTGAAGTTTTATTGTGTGTGCAATATAAGATTTTTTCAGGTTCATAAACTTTCAGATTTAAGCAAAATTTTGACATGAACTTTGTTTTTCAAAAGAGTAGCTCATTCTTTTCTTGAGGTTTTCATATTTTTTATTGGTTAAATGTAATATTGTTTAGTTTTATAGAAATTGTTAACTTGCTGCTTAGAAGTGGAGCGAAGAAGAAGAAGAAGAAGAAGAAGAAAAATAGTTCTGGAAAAATGGAAAAATAACTCCAGCTCGGTCAATATTGATTCAGGAATTTTAAATTGGTTTCAAATTGTAGATTAGAATGTTTCCCACAACTTGGGACTATCATGGTTCATGCAAGCTGAAAAGATATCCCAACACAATATAGCCTGATCGAGGGAAGAAGACATTCTGGTAAGTTGAGAAAATGACTCCAGGCTGGTCAACATTGGATCAAAAATTAAACATTTGGTCTTTAATTGTAGAATATATTCTGATCTACAATTTGAGAAAAAATTGATAATTTTTGAGCCAAAAATGACCTGATAGAATCTCTGTACTAACCACTAAAAAAACTGCTGCAATATACATATACTGCTGCTGCAATATATATACTGCTGCCTACCATCTACAGTCAGTCCAAGCAAAGAAGATCCTCTGGCAAGATGAGGAAATTATTACAGCTGAGTCAAAATTGGTTCAAAAATTATAAATTTGATCTCAAATTGTAGAAAACATTCTTCTCTACAATTTGAGACCAAATCAATACTGTTTGAAGATTGATGCAATCTGAAAATATGTGTTTGAATAGTTCAACCAAGGTCACCAGGATCGCCTGGATCTTCAATAGGTCACCAGGATCCGATCCAGGATCTTTATAATAAGTCACTAGGATCGCTGCTCAACATGATTTTTTTTGTATCAAAGTGTAGTGGTGGCACACCTGAGAATTATTGTTGCGATTGTTGTCCGATGTCTCGGAGCAGGGCTCGTGTCCGGACTTGTCCGAGATCGGACTGAGCAGATGGTGTAGGTGCAGCGAGCGCGAGGCGCCTGTCAGGCCGAGTGCTGACGACTCGCGTGCGAGTGACGCCGGCCGAGTGACTCGGTTGTCCGAGCTGTGCGAGCTGAGCGAGCTGCTCGCCTGCGAGTCGGAGCTGGTCGTCGAGCGATTGCCGTCGCTTGTGCTGCTGCGAATCGACTCCAGGCTGCCGCCTGCAATATCAAACCGAGAGTCAAAGTTGGGCATGGTATCGATAGATCGATGTTTAACACCAATGATCGATGTTTTCCACTAATCGATAGTTTCACCTATACCCTTAGTTAGTTACACCTAGTTAGTTCACCCTAGTTAGTTTCACCTAACCCTGTTCACGATCACTTGAGACGAAATAAACAAAAACATTTGTGTGTAACTTAATGATAGGTCTTCTTCTATGCGGTTGGACGCAGTCGAACAGGTGTAGCCAAACACAGCTCATCAAGAAAACTTGAGAAAAAAGTCTACTGCTATTGGCAAACACAGCTATATTGTCTCGACCTGTGACTGCGGGCTAGAGCAGTTGTTCGATTGCGGCTGACCGTTTCGCATAGAAGAAGATCTACTACTAAAAAAGTATAAGTAGTAAACTTAACTACTAAAAGATCTATACACGTAAAAAAGTTTGTTTGTTTGGTCTCAAGTGATCGGGAATAGTCCGTCCAAGCAAAGAAGCCTCTTCCGAAAAATGAATTCCGTTCAATGCTGCTAGCATATTTCGAAATGAAAATTGTTCTACTCTTACCATCTGTCGCAAACGAAAAAATATAGAATAAGAAATACATTCTTACTCAACATTTATTTTCATTTATAAAATCGGTATATGAATATGTTTTTCTCTAATATTTGCAATGTGTGCTTTGTAGATTCAGCCTCCCGGAACCATAGGCTATACAGAGTGTTTCAGGAGGAATGTGCAATACTTCTCAGGCTGATTCCTTTTACACCAAGTAGACAAAAAAGTTCCATGGGACCAGCCCCCAAAAACGCTTTGTTACCGAGATAACAATGGCGGAAAATTGAGATTTTTCAAACAATATCAATTTTTCTAATTTTTAAAGGCTTCACTTGGGTTCTAAAATAATCAATTCCTATGTAAAATTAGTTGAGGAATTCAATGGAACAGTTTTAAGAGTGTAACTTCAACGGTTATTTGGATAATTGGGAAAATATGCTAAAAAACGTCATTTTTTCAACAATAAGGGTTATAACTAAATAAGGAATCATAAATTCGTATTTTCTATTAATGGAAGTTAAAGAGGAGTCAGTCGGATTCTGAAGGAAAAGTTAAATGGCGGCGATTGTGGAAATCTTACCCGAATCTCAGGAATAGCGATCGAAAATCGCAAAATCACTACACAAAAATTTATCACTTGTGCTGTTTTGTCAATTTTTCGATTTTCGATCGCTATTTCTGAGATTTGGGTGAGATTTACACAATCGCCGTCATTCAACTTTTTCTTCAACTCTCTTCAACTTCCATTAATAAAAAATACAAATTTATGATCCCTTATTTAGTTACAACCCTTATTGTTGAAAAAATGGCGTTTTTTAGCATATTTTCCCCATTATCTCAATAACCGTTGAAGTTAAAGTTACATCCTTCAAACTAGTTTCATTGATTTTCTCAGCTAATTTTACATAGAAATTGACTATTTTAGAACCTGATTGAAGCCCCTAAAAGATTAGAAAAATTAATATTGTTTGAAAAATCTCAATTTTCCGCCATTGTTATCTCGGTAACAAAGCGTTTTTGGGGGTTGGTCCCATGGAACTTTTTTGTCTACTTGGTGTAAGGAATCAGCCTGAGAAGTATTGCACATTCCTCCTGAAACACCCTGTATAGTGCAAAACGGTAGGTTGGCTAAAGTGATTTTACACTAAAATTTTCAGATCCGCGCATGCGTAGATCTAGTTACACTCTCACTTCCCTCCGCAATCTTGAGAGAGGCTCTCTTAAACCTTGTTTAAACAAGAGGCATCTCATCTTCTGTGCTTGGAAAGGCTATATCACCACGCAAAACTAGGCTCATGGGCATCATCCTCAAAAAATTAAAAAAATTAAAATCAATTAATCTAACTGGATAACTGACCAGAGCTGCTTGTTGTTGCCATGCTCTCTGAACTAGAGTACTTGGTCCGAGGCACTGCTCCTCCTGCTACACCTCCTCCTCCTCCTGCTCCTCCTCCTCCACTAGCCTCCTCCATACTGATTCTGGATTTTGATGTAAGACGCTTTTTGTCATTACCTGGCCGACCTTCCAATGCTCTGAAAAACAATACAGGAGACAAAAGTTATATATTAATCAGTTGAAAGTTGCTCTAAAAAAACTGTGTCCTGAAGGGGGGTTTAAACAAGGCGCGTAGCAAACTGGTGAGTGGCTATAGTCTGTACAAGCAAAGAAGACCCTCTGGCAAGATGAGAAAATGACTCCAGCTCGGTCAATATTGGTTGAAAAAATATTAATTTGCTCTCAAATAGTAGACCGAAATGTTTCCTACGATTGACACCAAATTTATAATTTTTTAACTAAAATTGACCGAGCTGGAGTAATTTTCTCATCTTTCCAGAGGGTCTTCTTTGCTTGTACAGACTATACACATCTCGTTTAAACACTAACAAGCCAGGATATAGAACAGTATTATCCTGTCAAGACTATAGAAGCTGGTAAGTCAAAAAGTGACTTGTACAAGTGACTTTAATTTACCAAAAGCGACCTGTAAGTTACCTACACGTCTCGTCGAAGACCCCCTGAATTTAATGTTTTCCACTAATTCAGATCCACTTGTTGCAGGCACAGATTAGCAGGGGGGGTGATGGAGTAGACTTAAGTATTTTATTTATTCAACAACCGCTCTATGTAGGTCACAGGTCAAAATCCACAACTACCTCCTAAACATATTGTTTAGTAGATCGTAATACATGCATATTATAAATTAACATACATAATCAAAATTGTGCCTTATTTCCAAATTAACTGTAATATAGGCCCAAAAATAATGAATGATTAAATCATAATTTTTTTCAAAACAAAGATGAAGAAGCAAAACCTATATTAAGAAACTTATTCAAATACTAAAGAGAACTACTAATACTGCACAAATCTGATACAAACAATAATATATCAATTATTAATAATTTTAGTAATTGATAAATGAATGAATACTACAAAAACATAGCTCATTTGGTATTCTATGATATAAAGTTTAAAATGCTCAAGGTATTCAAATTATTGATTGTTCTTGTTTCGAAATTATCATAATCCTTTATAAAAATTCAAAATTTCTTTAGTTTTTCCTTATGAGTGAAAATTTGTGGAAGTCAAATGAAATGAACTAAAGTGGTATAACCTGAATATTTGAACTTATCATCAAAATTTGGTCAAGGGTCAGTTTTGGGAGTATTCCTGTTGAACCTTCTATTAAGTATATGATGTAACTTGATAATAAATGAATACCCGTATAATTAGGGGGCACTTATCTTGAGCCAAATGCCTCGTCTCCAAAAAAGCATTTTTATTCAATTTCATAATGATTGTGGCCTGTGGGGGAAACAATTACCTACCTTGAGTCATTGGCTCGCGATCTCAGTGATTTGATAGGCAGCCGTATGTCCTTGAGCCTTGAATGATGGTGATGATGATGGGACGGTCGGCTTTGCGCATGCGCCGAGGGGAATTTGGCGGGAAGGGGGGCACTGGCCGGTGCCGTGGGGGGACATCCAGACAGTCCTAGTCGAGTCAGCTCTTGTCCCAGCATCTAGGATTCAACAACAAATATATAAATACAATATCAAATACTGTATTATGATATTAATTTTCTTCTATGTATTTTTATCAATTAAATGAAAAAACAAATTTGATATTAAAATAATAAGAATATGAAGTAATTGATCTCATTTTTGTAATTTTATATTTTTAAATTCATATTATTTGGTTGAACAATAGTTTTGAGCATAAGGTGTAAGTTACTCACCTTATTTGTATAAAATTGATTTGATGGAATAAAAAATGAATTAAGATGTTTCAAGTAACTCAATTTGAGATTATTTATTTATTTATAATTGAGTAAATTGAACAACAAAATTCATCAACTTGGAGAATCTGGGTGGCTTGTTGGAGTCAAGATGTATAAAAAAATAGAGGTGAGCCAGAGTAAAGCAGTTGGCTGGGAAAGTATAATTCTGACGTCACGGAGTTTCTCTAGTAAAAAATTAGGATTGATTTCCTTATCCTTGACAAAAAATCTTTCACTTTTCTCTAATTTACAAAATTTACAGAATTTTTCAATAGGCAAATTTCTTATATGAGCTTTTAGAGAATTTCAAGACCTACATTTTAAGTGATTTC
The DNA here is from genome assembly GCA_017141385.1 of Sogatella furcifera. Taxonomy (NCBI): domain Eukaryota; kingdom Metazoa; phylum Arthropoda; class Insecta; order Hemiptera; family Delphacidae; genus Sogatella; species Sogatella furcifera. The sequence continues at coordinate 13,952,496 of CM029553.1, forward strand.
AATCTATATTTTACTCAAATTCAACATGAAAAAAGTTTGATAAAGTGTCTTGGGAATGCTTTGCAGCTGGTCTAATATAATTATGGATAGCAATTATATTGATAGCAGAGCATTCCCAAGACATGTTAACGGGCTTTTTTCATAAAACATATAGGTAATATTTTTGGTTACAATGAAACATCCGATGTTGGGCCACAGTGGAACAGTTTTCCATTGAGTCCCAATCCGTATAGTTGTGTCAAGCACAGAAGAGCCTTTGGCAACATGGCTGCCATTCACTGCTGCCAGTAGTCGAAATGAAAATTGTTCCAGTACAACCAAATTTAGGAAGAAATAATACAGGCTTAGACTATTTTTTTGTCTCAGTTCATAATTATGTTATGATTTGTGCTACCATATGTCAATAATTAAATGAATAAAAAAATATTTTCATTTGTGAAATCAATATGATTACGATTAGTGTAGAAACGGTAAGTTGGCTGAAGTGATTTTACCCTGGAATTCCAAGTTCTGCGCATGCGTAGTTACACTCTCACTTCCCTCCGCCATCTTGCAAGAGGCTCTTCTGTTCTTGGCACAACTATAACATCGTTCCATTGTGGCCCATGTCAGTTTGATCAGAAAAACTAATCCTAATTATCCATCTCAGAACTTCCTATACATTTTCCAACTAGTCTAAAAGTTGAGGAAAGAGTTGATCTTTTTGGTAACGTGTGACAATTAACTCTCATAACTGCAAATAGGAGTTAAAATTGTAAAAAATGACTAGGAAAAGTTACTTCAAGGTGTCAAAGTCAAAACATGAATCTTTTTCAAATGAAGTCAGCTATTTATTAGTGCTAATGCACTATGAACAAAAAAATAGTTTTAGAGTTTACTCACAGAGTGCAGTAGTTATCAGATTAGCAAGATAATAAACTAATTAGATGTTTGTTTCACTGTGACCCACCCTCTTCCACGAACTATATGATTCTGAGAAACTCTTAACTTCTCAAGGTAGCTTTTATAAGCACCCCTTCCCAGAACTAAGATTCTCATACCGCAGTCCGGAGTGTATACTAACTTAGCGCAAAATACAACCATCCACAGTAATACATCGTATGAATGGTGTGATGTAATTCTGTTTTTTGAGGTTATGTTGTTCATATTTAAGAATTTCAAGATGGCGGCTGAACACATACCATTCATACGATGTATTACTGTGGATGGTGTGTATGTTCTATAGATTTACCAACTACCCTCCACCCTCCAGGCTCTACCCACCGGCAGTGCGGCCTCAGCCTGAGAGATTAAGGTCACAAAAATTTTTCAAGAAGTAAAAGGTTGTCCCTAATGATTTAATGATAGCTTAAATCAGGAGATTTACACCATGAGAACTATACGATCTTTAACAAGATCTATCACCCACTTATCTCTTATAACAGAGATCTTTGTACCATAGATCTTATGCAAGTCTATTTGGAGTTCCAATTTAAATAAAAATTTAAATTCTATTCCAAATTTAATTACATGAATATTCAACTCTGTTTAAACTCACCTTCACTCGATCATCATCCCCATCCCGGCTCTGCAGATTCGGCGACCTGTCTAATGACGTAAGCAGTTGACGCTGGTTAACAGCAGGCTTCTGCTTCTGCGCTGACTGCAGTAACTGTGACTGTGATAGAGGTAACTGCGACTGCGACTGGAACTGTGACTGAGTGGAGAGCGATGACTGTAACAGTGATCGGTGCGTCACTAGATCCACCTATCAGCGACAAATAAATTGAATTAGATTTTTGTAAGAGCTCAATAGAAATATAAAAATTAAGACCAAATCTCACTTTTAAACAGTCTTCCTATAAAAATAACTTCTCCATAAGAATTCATGTGCAAAAGTTAGGCTAGTTGGTCCAAGAAACTGGCGGCTTGTGCCCACAAAACAGGTGAAGTGCCCGTATCTTTTATTGTACAGCATTTCACCTATTCCGTGAACACGATCCGCCAGTGGTCCAAGATCAAAGTATTTATCTAATTTCTACAAATATTGCTCACTCGAAATAACAATACAGTATTCTCATTTAAATATTTTTTAATGATAGAGGATATTCAACTCAATGAAATAATAATATTAAGAAAAATTATTACCTTTGAAAATTTCAAAATCACAGATTTTTCAGTAATTGTGCTATTAATTTTGTCCATTATAAGCAATAATATCAATTGTTAATGCTTTCAATAATTGTGCTGTTAATTTTTTCCATTACTAGCCTTCTATTTATTGTTGATACTGAAATGTTGGTAAGATTTATAGCCAATCACAGTCACATAAATTGCTCTTCAGAATTCTGTTCTCTGGAAGTTACTTTTTCACTTTATTATTGTAAAGTGCAATTCTCATTCTTATCCAAACATGATATTTATATTTACATAATGGATGAATTGAATTGAATCTTCTCTGATCTCAACAAAACAAGAGAAATCAACTTCTTTCTTTCAAGTACCTAAATACTGATGCCCGGTGTTTCCAAGCACACTCAAATTTGAGGGACCCTCAAGTTTACTACACTTTACTACATTTCCTATACTTATCATAGAAAATGTCAGCTTCTCATCAATATTTGAGGGTCCCTCAACTTTGAGTGTGCTAGGAAAAACCCGGCATGAGAATCACATTATTAAACTTGAAAAAAAGAACACACCAGTTCTAGAGCTTGAGTTGAGTGTACGGTATTGATTTCCCAAACTGTAGGCTATTCTTCCCATAAATATGTTATAACTAAACTTTAAAACTAAGGACTATTTGAAATAATTGATAAATGAAATGAGAATCGAATACCCTTTTAAAAGCTTTAAAATTATTATTCCACATAATCGAATACCCTTCTAAAAACTTTAAAACTATTATTTCACATTAATCGAATACCTTTTAAAAACTTTAAAATGTGGAATAATAATTTTAAAGTTTTTAAAAGGGTATTCGATTCTCATGTTATTTATCAAACATTTTGTAACACTTGGACCTTATATTGTAGATTAATATATCATGTATGAAGTGTGATATTACAAATTTGGTTTGTTGGTAGTCTCAATCTATTGATTTATACTATTTATCAATTACCATATCAACTTGATCTATTGATATTTGTATTGGTACATATATAGATATATAAAGTGTGATATTACTTGTACAAATTCGATTTATTGGTAGTCTCGATCTATTGATTTATTTAATATTTATCAATAACCATATCAACTTGATCTATTGATATTTGTATTGGTACCTATATAGATATATAAAGTGTGATATTACTTGTACAAATTCGATTTATTGGTAGTCTCGATCTATTGATTTATTCAATATTTATCAATAACCATATCAACTTGATCTATGATGTTTGTATTGGTAACTTACCTATATCGATATACAAATTCAGTGTTTATCAAAAGTTTTTATCTAACAACTTATTCATTACAATTAGTTAATTGGTTACTAATTCTATCTATCAATAAATTCAGTGCTACAATTTGATCAAATCATTGATCGATTCGATCCCATTACCTCAAGTTCATCGTCGGATCGACTGACGCGACAGTCGAACGCCGTTTCGTAGAGACGGCTCATCAGTGGGGGTGCCACACTGGAGGGGGGCATCCAACTGGTCCTACTGCTGCTTTCTGCGCCACTTTTCCCTGCGCAAATCAACAATACAAACATCAAATAAATTTGCCAAAACCAATACAATTGAGGAGTTCAAACGGAAATCCATAAAGTGCCAAAATTGTTTAAAATGATATGTTTTTAATGTGTTTTAAATTGAATGTTTTCAGAATAGTGTGTAAAAATAATAGAATGGAATGACTTCTTTATTCTAATGACGTGGCGAAGTTTGGACAGTAATGTCCACTCTACCACTTAACCACTAAAATGGAGGCTTCACATGTATGTCAAGGTCAAGTTGATTGGAACTGGAAAATTTATAAGTCCGACCAACCAAAGAAGAGCCTCTGGCAAGATTGAAAAATTACTTCAGCTTGGTCAATATTTGTTGAAGAATTATAAATGTGGTCTTAATAGTAAATCGAATGGTTCCCTACAATTTGATATCAAATTGATAATTTTTTAATCAATATTGACCAAGCTGGAGTCATTTTCCCATAATGCCAGAGGCTCTTCTGTGCTTGGTCAGACTATATCAATTGTACCAAATAAGATTTTTTGTTAATTTGCTGTAAATCTAGGTTACAGTAAAGGTTTGACTGGCTCATCCGTTATTTCAGAAAGTTTTTTTTGCTTGTTGCATTCACTCCACTGTTTGTTTGACAATGGCTTAACAGCCCATGAAGGGCATGAAGGCCTACCAGCTGTTTACCAGTTTCATATTCACTCCACTATACAGCAGAGGTGAATAATGATCAACCAGGAGAGCAAGGTAGCCAGTGACTGGTAACTAGTAGATCCTCTACACTGTAAGCTAGCTTCCATAACCAAGTGACGGCGCAGAATAACCCTGAATAACATCCAGTTAATTAGCTGGAGTGTAATAGGCTACAACAATAATTACTACTCCTCCACTGACAGGAAACGATTGACTATCTTTACTAACAATAGCTGAACTCCCAAATGAGAGAGAAGAAAGATTTAGAGCCGCCTTTACTATAGTTTGTCCAAGCAAAGAAGACCCTCTAGCAAGATGAGAAAATGACTCCATTTCGGTCAATATTGGTTGAAAAAATATTGATTTGGTCTCAATTCGTAGATCAGAATGTTTCCTACAATTGAGACAAAATCAATGATTTTTGAACCAATATTGACCAAAGTATTTTTTGACCAAGATTATTTATTTTTTGATTTTTGACCAAGCAAAGTATTTCCAAGCGAAGAAGACCCTCTGGCAAGATGAGAAAATAATTCAAGCTTGGTCAATACTGGTTCAAAAATCATCAATTCATCATCAATCATCAAATCATCAATCTTAATTTGTAGAATACAATTCGATAAACTATTAATACCACATTTATAATTCTTGAACACAGGTTAAACAAGCTGGAGTCATTTTCCCATCTTGCCAGAGGGCCTTCTCTGCTTGGACAGACTATATTCCACGCTCCATAGCCGAATCAGCAGCTGATAAAATGGGCGGTCTAGCCTTACAGTATAGGCCTATTATAGTCTGTCCAAGCAAAGAAGACCCTCTGGCAAGATGAGAGAATAACTCCAGCTCGGTTAAAAAGTTTTGATTTGGTCTCAAATTGTAGATCAGAATGTTTCCTTCAATTGAGACCAAATCAATAATTTTTCAACCAATATTGGTTAATTTCTTAACCAAGCTGGACCAATAATTTCTTAACCATTTCTTAACCAAGCTGGAGTCATTTTCTCATCTTGTCCGAGTGTCTTCTCTGCTTGGACCGACTATAGAAATATGATTTAAAATTATTCATTACTAATGTATTAAATTTAAATAAATGTGGGTTTTGAGCTTGAAGTGATTCTAAAAAATTTTATTAAAAAATGTGAAATATGAGAAAAAAAGTGAAATATCAGCTTCACCTCCTCCATCGGCGTTCACCAGATCACCATAATAGTATGGAGTTCTCCTTCTCTGTTCGCTGTTGAACTGTTGTCTCTTCTCTTGCTGATGGTTCTCCTTCCTACCAGTGGTCGATCTAGCATACCTCCTTTCTTGTTCATCTACTCGTTCCTTCTCGTTTCTACTGTGAAAACACATTTCATTAGAAGGCCCGGAAAGGCCGAAAAATCAGTCAGAAAGGACAATTCTTGATAAGAACTGATAAGACAGATGTAAGACTCACCTGGGCCCTATTTCACAACGTAACAAGTCTTGTTACTAACCATGATTTTTAACAAATTTACTAATCCAGCTGATTACAGGCGTTTCACAAACGCAGTATTGTAGACTTGTGATAACAAGTGAATCTTAACAATTCTACAAGCGTTCCGCCAATTATGAACAAGTGTTTCATGAACGTTGGCATGGTAACGAACAAGTCTTGTCAAAAAACTTGTAATTAACCATGAAATTTCTACCTAAGAATAGACCTAAGTAAGTAAGTAACAAGTGTTAATAAAGATGCTTTTCAGGGCTTCAATATTATTTTCAATGATTAAAACTATTTTATATTGTTTCTTTGTACATTTTATTATGCCCAATAGGAGTCAAAAAATTTAATTAAATAGATTAGAAAAATCATCAGTACCAGTAGAATATAGGCTATGTTTATAACATGTGAGATGAGGGGAGACTACTCCAAGCTCACTGTAATATATATATATATATATATATATATATATATATATATATATATATATATATTTGTTTAAGTAATGGATCTAAATGGATTGAAAATGTCTCATTAATTTATTATTTTTAATCCAAATAACATGAGGGTTTAACGATTTGGTTTTATGATTGATTTATTTTCGAAATCAATTTTATCAATCTATCTCTACCACAAATAATTCAAATTTCAACTAAAACTATATCAGTGCAAACTATAGAAAGTATCGAAACCTGATACAGATGGCACTGATGGGTGGGAACACTTGTCAAATTGTAGAATTGTAAACTTGTAGCTCATTTCCTTTGTGAAACGCCTGTAATTAACAACTTGTTATCACAAGTACTTGTCAGTAACCATGGTTAATAACAAGACTTGTTGCTTTGTGAAATTGGGCCCTGAAATTAATTAATTTATCCCTCATTTTTTTCAAGCTCTGAATTTTTTTTGGCATAACTTACTTCAAACTACTGTATTCATGATTGGGAAACATGACCCTCAATGACCCTATAACTCATGTCTCCATTTGTGGAAAATGAGGTTATCTGGCGAAGTGGAACAACCCTTGGGTCTCCCCACTATTAAAAGCCATACGCTAAATAAATAATAATGACCCTCAATTATTAGGCTGCTGTTTAGTCTAGGTCAAGGCCAACCTAATTAAAAATCTTTGTTACCGGCACTGTCTGGCATTGTCAAACTTTGAAAAATTCATACTATTTATTTTATTCCTCCTCTCTCAGGAAATGTGTCATTTGATTTTCTCTTAAATCTCAATTAATAATTAATTTTTGTACTTTTTAAAAATTTAATTGAGATTTATTTCTTCTCTTACTTGTTTCTTCCCCCACCACTTTCACCATCCATTGTGGGAAAGATGAAAGTCAGGTGAACCTTCTCGTCTCAATCCTCCTTGAGTGAGGACATACTTTCTATTAAAATTAAATTTTGGCTGTGATTGAAATAAATTTTAAAAATCTGTGATATCCGTGTTGTGAGGAACCTAATGCTCTATCTGGCTGAGCGTAAATATCCGAGGCAAAATAGTTATTTGGTGAGTTCGTTCCGATTATATTAATTATAATTAATTCCATTCCTAGAGTATTAAAGTCCTGGCAGCATTGTATGGACCTTTAGTGGGTAATGTTTATGTTAGTGGGTAGTAAAAAAGTTCTATTATTAATTTGAGAGAATACAAAACAATTTTGATAGAACACAGCCTCAACGTCCAAAACGTCTTATATCCAAAATTTCCACTTTCAAGGCCATGGCCTGAAGCTTTGCTGACACACACAAAATAAGGATGTTTCCAATATTGAATCAATTTTTAAATAATTTGATATAAATGTTTGATGGAAGAATTTTTAGATATTGGAATATACCAACTACTGGATGATTATTAACCGAACGTAAGTGAGGTCTAGATTCAAGACAACGATTTTGCATTTCTCTCTTTATGTTTGTTTGTTCCGCATTTACGACAAAACCCGGCAATAGATTCTGATGAAATTTGACAGGAATGTTCCTCTTGAAATTGCGCGTCGATGTAAATGTAAGGTTTCTTGAAATATTGAATTTCAAGGATAATATGAAAGGAAAAGGAATTACCTCCATGCTAAAATATTACTATATATATTTATACTTCTGAATATAGGAAAATTCACATTATAGAATTATTCATGTTGAACCAGCTGTCGAGTTTATTATTAATTGCATTCAATGACGCATGCAATTAATGAAACTTGAAACTCAACATAATTAAGTATTCCCTTCATGAATAATGCCCAATCCATGGGTGACTTCGTGAGGTCTACTGTTCACAGAACTACTATACCCTATTCACGATCACTTGAGAGAAATAAAGATACTTTTTGCATGTACAGGTAGCTATTTTTGTTTGAGCTTGAGGAAAAGCCAAGAACTGTAATTGGCTACAGCTGTTCGACTGCGGCTGACCAAGGTATGAAATAATACCTGCTTTTACCCGCACACACGAGCAAAAAGTTTGTTAATTTCGTCTCAAGTGATCGTGAATAGTAATAGTAAAGGTATGGTAATAATAATTCATTCGAATCTACATTTATTTCTATATAAATAGACAAAGGACTTCTGCAATTGCAATATTTTATTATTCAATGCAATATTATTAGATGCAATTGGTCAATATTTGCTTTAAATAGTCCTTTGCCTATTTATATAGCGATAAATGGAGATCTAAATGTATTATTATTATCATAAATATATAAATGTTTAATGTTTGTCAGTTGTACCTGTCCTGTTTTCTCTCTCCCTCTTTTCTACTCCGACTCTCAGCCGGCCTTGTACGCCTTCGGTGAGCGCTTCCATAGTAGCAATTGTCTACTTCTTCTCTTTCCTCTTCTTCGTCTCCATCCTCTTCATCACCCTCTTCTACTTCTCTGTATTTTAGTGGACCAGCCGATCTGGTATGATGCCTTCTGGATCTCAAATGAGCGGGAATAATGACGTCACAATTTATGTCATTTTCTGCTTGGCTATCGGAGTGCGTCGAGTAATCTGTAATCAAGTTTCAGAAGTAAATTTCTCGAACATCAAATTCCATATTCTGTTTACTAAGGTCTGTATCATCAAATTTGTTTTTAACCAGAAATAGGTGAGTCCTATGTCTTCACACAGTGGTTTCTGTTAGAGAATACTTGAGAATATCAGAGCTGATTCCTTATACCAAGTAGAGAAGAAACTTTCATGAGAAATACCCCCAAAAACGTTTTATTTATTTATTAATTCCTTGAGAAAAGCATTACAAAAATTCACAATGTCCTAGTAGAACAGCAAAATGAATCGATTATAACAAATGCAAATAAACATAAGGAACTACTTCCCCGAAAGAGCAAGCTCGAGCTTGGGGAAGGAGCAGCCGTACTTTGACTACCGTACTTACTGTCTTGTTATTACCATTATTCTTAATATATTACAACTGAGCTGAAATCAAAATGGTATATGACTTATAATGAGCTATTCAAGGTATGAATTCGAAGGTGCCGTTTTCGAAAAACACTATTTTTAGCATATTATTCGCCATTTTTTATTCGATTTTTTTTTGTTGATGGCTCAAATTGTAGGGCATAATAAGAGTAATATACACACCAATTTTCAAAACAATCAAGTTATTGGTCGATTTTTAGTGATTTTTCTAAATTTTTATCCCCTAATTTCACCGCCTACCCTTGGACCGATTTGGCTGGTTAACGAACTTGACCGAGATATTAGCATTAATGATTTTTGTGCGAAATTTGGTCGCTCTCCGACAAGCCCTTCGGGAGTTATCGTGTTAACAAGAATCTGTACATATAGTTGCATTTGATTCATATTTCACTTCTATTTTATTCCATTTCGGTCAGCAAATCGTTTAAACTTTAAACAAACTGGTGGCCCAACTTTAATTATGAGGAGGAGGAGGAAGGAGGAGGAGGAGGAGGAGGAGGAGGAAAAGGAGGAGGAGGAGGAGGAGGAAGGAGGAGGAGGAGGAGGAGAGGAGGAGGAGGGAGGGAGGAGGAGGAGGAGGAGGAGGAAGGAGGAGGAGGAGGAGGAGGAGGAGGAGGAGGAGGAGAGGAGGAGGAGGGAGGAGGAGGAGGGAGGAGGAGGAGGAGGAGGAGGAGGAGGAGGAGAGGAGGGAGGAGGAGGGAGGAGGAGGAGGAGGAGGAGGAGGAGGCCTTAGGAGGAGGGAGGAGGAGGAGGGAGGGAGGAGGAGGAAAAATATTATCGAGGGAATTAGGAGGGAGGACTTTTATTTTAGGGAGGAGGGAGGGAGGAGGAGTTTAGGGAGGAGGAGGAGGAGGGGAGGGTGGAGGGAGGAGGAGGGGAGGGAGGAGGAGGAGGAGTGGAGGAGGGAGGGAGGGAGGGAGGAGGAGGAGGAGGAGGAGGAGGAGGAGGAGGAGGAGGAGGAGGAGGGAGGAGGAGGAGGAGGAGGAGGAGGAGGAGGAGGAGGAGGGAGGAGGAGGAGGAGGAGGAGGAGGAGGAGGAGGAGGAGGAGGAGGAGGAGGAGGAGGAGGAGGAGGAGGAGGAGGAGGAGGAGGAGGAGGAGGAGGAGGAGGAGGAGGAGGAGGAGGAGGAGGAGGAGGAGGAGGAGGAGGAGGAGGAGGAGGAGGAGGAGGAGGAGGAGGAGGAGGAGGAGGAGGAGGAGGAGGAGGAGGAGGAGGAGGAGGAGGAGGAGGAGGAGGAGGAGGAGGAGGAGGAGGAGGAGGAGAAGGAGAAAAAGAAGAAGAAAGGAGAAAAAGAATGTTCTTGGTGGAAATTGAAGGTGAAAGAAAATAATCAGGGCAGAGCTTCTAGAAAATTAGAAGGGAGCAAATTGAGTTAACAAGAAGAAAACCTAGAGTGAGAAGTTTGTGGGTACAAGAAAAGATTGATAGAAAGAGAAAGAGTGAGTGAGAGAGAGAAAGCCAGGGAGAGGAAAAACTTATCTGATTTATTTATAGTCCACGCAACATAAGTTGACGATTTTTTTTTCCACCCGCGGAGTAGTTACGTTGTCAGATTGTGTGAAATTGGATCTTCTTCAAATTCCCGATTAAACCCAATATATTTATGAAGAATTCCATCCTCGATATGTTAGAAGTATTGGAAATGTTCCTGGATAGAAGAATTCAAAGGAAATTAGATTTTTTGATGAAATTGAAAAATCGCGAAACCACTTTTCTTTTTCGAATATCACTCCTCTTACAACTATGAATAGTAGTGAATTTTTCATTTCAGAATGACAAGGAGAATTCGTGCTTTCTATTGGTTTTTGAATTCTCTATATCCGACCAACGATTCTTTTTCAATTCATAAATATGTTTGTCAATGTCGAGTCAACTCGAACAGAAAAGATGAAATTTTCGACGATCTAGAAACTTTTTTGTTTGAAAAAATCAGTAGAAGCGAGAAACTTGTTCAAAAACAATTGAAATTATTTTTCCAGATGTCGAGTCAACTCGAACAGAAAAGATGAAATTTTCGACGATCTAGAAACTTTTTTGTTTAAAAAAATCAGTAGAAGCGAGAAACTTGTTCAGAAACAATTGAAATTATTTTTCCAAATGTCAAAAATAGTTGGAAGATCGTAGAGTTGGAAGATCTCTGGAGTTTCAAAGTATAAGGAGAGCGGTATATGTATATAAATAATATATACATAAATGTAAATGTAAATATAAATCAATAGATAAATGAATAATATTAAATAAAAAATAAATATAAATGTATATAAATAAAATATGTGTAATAAATCATTGTATATGTCAAAGATTGGAGTTGTTGAAGCTATAATCGACTCAGATATCTGAGCTGCAAACAGTTCGATTATAATAAAATTAGAGATTTCGCAACACTGCTTGAATTTTCTGAAGCTGCGCTGTCATTTCCTCGATTCATTCACATGTGTTTGCATTAGAAGAAGTTTCAATTTCACAAAATCTGACAACGCTGCTATTTCTCGGGTGGAGAATAAAATCGTCAACTAAGATTACGCCGACTATAGCCCCTTCAATTTATCTAGACGCTGAATAGAGATAGTTTCGCTTAGTACTCCATTTTGTGAATAGTGGTAGAATCATTACATAACAATAAATGATAAAATACTAGTGCTGATAATAAGGGCCTCAACGTTGGAAAATGTGAAAATATGGATGAAGTTACTCTGACCAGCTGACTCACCCGCAAATTACTCTGACGTGAAATCTATCATCTTGAAGTTAACTTTATTTTGGCTTTATTAAAAACCCGTTTTCCTATCCCCTCCATCATGATTCGCGCTCCGACAAAATTGTTCCTGTTGCCTTCTGGGCCATAACCAGAATCACCACGTGGCAAAAGTCCCTTAAGCTCTCATTCAAGATGGCGGAATTGGATTCCTAAAAGGGCCTGCGTCACCTGCGTCCCTCAATTAAACGCTAATTAGTCATTGGACGCCTGGTTAACCCATCGCAGATTAAACCTCTTCCCCTCTTTGATTGAATTACTTCATTAAAAGCTCAGTCCATATGTATCATCTTCCTTAAAACCTGGTTTATAAATTGATCCGGGATTAGATAAATAGGCTGTCCAAGCAAAGAAGACATTCTGGCAAGATAGGAAAATGATTCCGGTTCAAAATCATAAACTTAGTTTCAAATTGTAGATCAGAATGTTCCCTACAATTTGAAACCAAATTTAACCAATTTATCTTGAACGAATATTGACCAAGATTAGTCATTTCCTCATCTTTTTAGAATGTCTTCTTTGTTTGGGCAGACTATATAAAAAAGCTGTGGTGTAGTCATTATGATGTGTTTCCTTTGAGTCAGCGTATAGTGTTAACTGTAGAGACTACAATATACTATGTATCTTAGATATATTCTGCCCAAGCAAAGAAGACCCTCTGGCAAGATAGAAAAATCACTCCAGCTTGGTCAACATTTGTTCAAGAATCATAAATATGGTCTTCAAAATCAAATATTGTTTCCTACAATTCGAGATCAAATAAATAATTTTTCAACAAAAATTGACCGTGAGTCATTTTCCCATTTTGCCAGAGGGTCTTCTTTGCTTGGTCAGACTATAAAGCTATGATATGTTTCCTCTGAGCCAGCGGATAGTTTGAAGTATAGAGACTACAATATACTATGTATCATAGATAAGAGAAATATTTATTAGAAAATTAACACTAATTGAGGATGAAAACACATTATGTAAGTTACCAAGTGTTTTTCATCAAGAGGTGTTACTTTTTCTATAAATATTACTATAATTATTCAAATGTTACTTCTTATATCATGAGATAACTTATTACGAGAATTTAGCCAGCTGGGTTGGCTGGAGTGGACTGGGGTTCACAACCTCCAGTCCGCTAGCACTAACCCGGTCGTGGGTTCGAATCCCACCAGGGGCATGGTCGTTTAACCCTCTTAAATCACCCTCGTACTTTCCATTAACCACGCACAAGTGAAATCAAATACTTATGTGGGCATCATCCGAAATAAAAAAATACTTGTATACCCACTGTATGATAATTCAGCTGCAAAAAGGTCTTATGCTAATCAACAATAATTTTTATGTGCAATCATAAATCAATATGAGTATTTTTGTACTCTTCCATGCATACAGGGTGTTCCAGGAGGGATGTGCAATACTTCTTAGGCTGATTCCTTACACCAAGTAGACAAAAAAGTTCCATGGGACCAACCCCCAAAAACGCTTTGTTACCGAGATAACAATGACGGAAAATTTAAATTTTTCAAAATATATTAATTTTTCTAATTTTTTAGAGGCTTCACTCAGGTTCTAAAATTATCAATTCCCATGTAAACTTAGCTGAGGAATTCAATGAAACCAGTTTCCATTTTGTAATTTCAACGGTTATTGAGATAATTGGAAAAATATGCTAAAAACGCCATTTTTTAACAATAAGGGTTATAACTGGATAAGGAATCATAAAATTGTATTTATTATTAATGGAAGTTGAAGAGAATCGGATTATAAAGGAAAAGTTGAATGGTAGCGATTGAGTAAATCTTACCCAAATCTTAGAAATAGCGATCAAAAATCGTAAAATCGCTTAGACACAAATTCATCACTTGTCCTGTGTTTTGTCAATTTTTCGATTTTTGATCGTCATTCCTTAGATTTGGGTAAGATTGACACAATCGCCCCCATTCAACATTTTCTTCAGAGTCCGACTCTCTTCAACTTCCATTAATAAAAAATACAATTTTATGATTCCTTATCCAGTTATAACCCTTTTTGTTTAAAAATGGCGTTTTTTATCATATTTTTCCAATTATCTCAATAACCGTTGAAGTTACTAACTTGGAACTGGTTTCATTGGATTCCTCAGGTAATTTTACATAGGAAATGATTATTTTATAACCTCATTAAAGCCTTCAAAAATTAGAAAAATTAATATTTTTTGAAAAATCTTAATTTTTCGCATTGTTATCTCAGTAACAAAGCGTTTTTGGGGATTGGTCTCATGGAAATTTTTTGTCTGCTTGGTGTGAGGAATCAGCCTGAGAAGTATTGCACATTCCTCCTGAAACACTCTGTATAATTACTCAATATAGATGATGATCTAGATTATAATCAAGATCAACTCCAATCTATACTTTTTTGCGTGACACTTCACGGAGATAATGATTTATCAAATGAAAAGACAAGATGTTGTCAAACCACTAATTTACCAAGAATTCAAGATAGCCTACCGGTTCCACCGGTTTCGGTTGTTACACCATTGTTTACCACGGTTGTTTATACCCTGGTGAACATTTTTTTTTGTGAATGGCGCAACATACCCATGAAGGGCCTAGGCCTACCAGCTGGTTGCCAGTTTCATATTCACCAAGCTGTACAGTCCATACAAGCAAAGAAGACCCTCAGGCAAGACGGGAAAACGACTCCAGCCCGGCCAATACCGGCCCAAAAGCCATAAATTCTCAAAAGAACCCACAGCCCCCGAACCAACACCGACCGAGCCGAAGCCACCCCCACCACGCCAGAATGCCCTTCCAGCACGGACAGAAAATTCAGCAGGCGAATAATCATCAACCAGGATAGAGGTAACGTGTGGTTAGCACGTCGATCCTCTCAACCATAAGCCAGTCTTCACAACCAAGTGAAGATGCAGAACACCTCTGAATAACATGCAGTTAATCAGTTAGAGTGTAATGCAACAATTATTATTCCTCCAGGAATGGGAAACGACTGACTGTCTTTACTAACGACAGCCAATCTCCCAAAGGAGGTTAAACTCTGGAAAACATAGAGTTTAAATATACCCTCACTCATTATGTGAGTGTTTTTCATCCTCAATTCGTGTTATTTTTTCTATAATTATTCAAATATGACTTCTTATCTGTCATAACATCAAAAGATGCAAACATAGAGTTTATCAGAGATTGATAATGGTGTAACAATCGGAACCGGTATATCGAGTTTTCAATAGATTATAGTGGTTTGACAACATCTTGTATTTTCACTTAATATGGATAACTAACACAATATCACCTTCACAACTACTCAAAAAGATAATAATATTATTTTCTCGAAACGTACCTGTGAAAGGAAGGCTGTAATTTCTTATATTTGTGATGTAATCCTTCTGTGTGTTGTCTTCAGCTAAATCCAGATATGGCTTTGTATCTCTTGGGTCACAATAGGTGTCAATTATTTGAATCTGTAAGAAAAAAATTATTCCATTACAAAATCTACTCATATTTTATAGAAATGAATACTTATAAAAGGCACTTGGCACTCAAATCAGTTCCACTCTCGTAGACCGCTTCCAGAATGTCTGGACAGAGTTGAGCAATAACATCCATCTAGGGATGTCAATCCCGGGACTGATTTTCAAACCCGGTATTTCGGGATTATCAAATATCAACCCCGGGATCCCGGGATTGGCAAAATTCAGTTTCATGCATTTTTAGCGAATTGTTCCTCCCCAATTACATGTTAAGTAACAGTGTATAGAGATGAAAAAGGGCTCATTATAGAGGGAGAGGATATTATTAAAATGGAAAAATACTTGGGATTCCCAAGTTGGGAATAATATCAAATCCACCCAGAGTCTTGAGAACTGCCTTACACGATTTGCACTGAACACTTTTCCGTCTTTGGAAGTAATGATTCCAAACTGATGACTCATCAGAGTCTTTTTTATGTACAAAAAAAAAAAACACTTCTATCCTCCTTAGGACGGGATTGAGTTCACACTTTAATCACTTCAAATTCTGTAAATTGAATTAATATCACTTAAATAATATTAATAATAAGATAGAATACGTTTTGAAAAACCGTATAACGTAACGCAATACCGGTACAGTACCGACCGAACAACACGAAAGCTAACCACTACTAGAATTTCGAAATGAAATTACGAAATGAAATTTCGTAGAGCCAACTATATTTACTTCAACTTGTTATTCTACTTATGATACTATGATAGAGAAAGAAAAAGAAGAGAAATAATTATAGACAGAGAGTGAATAATAAGTGCTTGTTCATTTCTGATTTCTGAAGTCTTTTCAAAGTTCTGAGTATATTTCAAGGAAATGACATCAGCACTATTTCAATTATTGCGCCGTCTAGACTGGTAATTGTGGTGCTGTGTAAACAGAAACAATCATAGAGACATAACAACCGATCAACTACAATTCTGCGAGAAATGCGAATTCTATTCAGCCAATACAGAGTCCAGTTGGCTATACAGTTTTACAATATCATGAAAACAATTTCATGTTTTCTAATCCCGAAAATCCCGGGATTGACGCTGAAAAATCCCGGGATTGTTAGGTATTGAAAATGGACCGGGATCCCGGGATTCGGGATCCCGGGATCCCTGGATTGACATCCCTACATCCATCCTTAATTTTGGCACTAGCCATACCTAGATGCAGTCTGTCCAAGCAAAGGAGACATTCTGGCAAGATGGGAAAATGACTCCAGCTCGATAAATATTTGTTCCATACTTTTCAATATGGTCTCAAATTGTAGATCAGATCGTTTCCTACAATATGACGACAAATTAATAATTTTTGAACCGATATTATTCGATCTGGAGTCATTTTCCCATCATCCCAGAATGTCTTCTTTGCATGGACAGACTTTTCTTAGGCTGGTATTACACGATAATAGTTCTATGATCATAGTTGATCATATGGAAAGAGATAAAAATATGATTTCGTATTTTCATCTCTTTCCATATGATCAACTATGATCATATAACTATTATCGTGTAATACCGGCCTTAGGCATGATTGGGAACTGGCATATTTTAATGAGAAGGTTGTCGGTCTATTTCAGAAACTCCTTTTTTTGTGTGGATTTCTAGGAAAAATTAAAATTGAGAACAGAATTATAAATTGAGAGAGACAAACCGTTTGTCCGTATCTTTTGCCAGTCAGCCATCTTGTATTTGTGTCAAGAAGAGTGTCCGGCTGGGTGTGAGCGATCAGATCGACTGGGTCGCTGTAGTCATCTTGCAGTGATATCTGTAAAGAAATGAAACAAATAAGGAGAAATAAATAATTGAGAACCATCAACAGTCGATGGTAAACTTGTTAGAATTGTGATGAATAGACATCACTTAGGATTTAAAATATAATTTATTTTCTGTAAATCTTAAAATTATTCAGTAAATAGAATCATCTTTGAGAACAGCGTTTCAAAGCTAGAGGTTGAACGTTTGTTATTAAATTTAACTGGCGTCATTTGTCAATGCCATAGTGTGCGTGTTGATTTGGTCAACAAATCTGTAAACTTTTAAGATAGTGACCATGGGAATCTCACGTCTTGACAATCACCAATCACTACATATACTAGAAAATTTGTATCTTTTTTTGTCATTCTTTCGTCTGGAGGGGCTGAGTTGGTTCCCTACTTTCAAGAGGAGGATACGGAGGCTGAAATATTATTATCGTTGGATCTGTCGCAGTTCGGGCAGTATTAAATATCTTACGGTATTAATGATTCAGTTTTCGGAAATCCCCTTTCTTGAAGTAGCTATCTTAATTATTTAACTTAACTATTAACGTTTCGGTAGTGTGTGATTGCCAAGCGGGGATCCATCTAAAGGTTGGTCTATTTTTCTATTTTATTAACAAAACCACATAATAATAGCAGCCAAGCGAGT
This sequence comes from Sogatella furcifera, assembly GCA_017141385.1. Classification (NCBI taxonomy): domain Eukaryota; kingdom Metazoa; phylum Arthropoda; class Insecta; order Hemiptera; family Delphacidae; genus Sogatella; species Sogatella furcifera. Next base: position 13,970,401 of record CM029553.1, read on the forward strand.
TTTCCCCTCAATAATGTTATAACTGTAGCAAATATCTTGATATTGTATTTAATGTTTTACTAATAATATACTAAATAACAAATGTGTAAATGATCATGAGTCAAACTATTTTATTTGAGTAAAAGTGATTATATTTGTTGATTATTAATCATATATTCTTGTTTTCCTTCATCAAACCCCCTTACAGAATAAACAAATAATCAACAATAATAGTAATCCGTTATAAATATTGGTATAATTTGTTGGGGGAAGTTGAAGAATAGCTTCCTATGCAGTGCAAGAATGTCTCTTGGAAATTCGATAAAAAACCGAAAAATTTACCATGTAGCCTATTAAAAAAACAGAGCTTTTTCGAATCTATGACGATAATCCTTAGCATATGATTAATTATTTATGTATAATAAATTTATTCATTCCATCCTAAGACTAGTCCTGAGAATCCTAGCCCAGATAGCACGTAAGCTTATTTCAAGCTGTAAATTAAGTGGATTTTGAATTGGAAGTTCCAGTTTGATCAAACCAGCCTAATTCAAACTTGTTACAGGCTGTAAGCAATCAAGCTGGAAGTTTTAAACTTGTAACAAGCTGGAATTTTCATTCTTAAAATCAACCTTGAATGTTCCAGCTACAGTCCAGCTTGTTTCAAGCTAGAATCAACCTTGATTCCAGCTTGAACTTTTAAGCTTGGATGATTAAACTTAATTCCAGCTTGAACTTTCAAGCTTTGCAAACAGCTTGAAAAGTGGTAACTTCTTAACTTGAATCAAGCTGTATTACAGCTGTTTACTGTAAGTTCCAAGCTTGAATCCAGCTTGTTGAATGGAACATTCAAGCTGGAAACCAGCTGGACCCCAGCTGTTTGTGCTATCAGGGAGAGGTTTGATTGTCTTTCTCAATGAGCTGATTATTTCGTTATTAATTAATTGAAATGCGAATATAACCACCGCGGATTATGGTTTAAAATGTGGTGGAAAAAATACCATTCTCGCCATGAACACTTAAGGTTTGTAAAGCCTCCTCAATAATTCACCAGTGTTGAACTCCCTCAAAAAACTATGTATTTTCAATAGGGTAATAAATTTCATTTTTCCGAAAACAAAAGTGTAGAAACCTCCACGTGAGGGGAGAATAAGTAATATTTCATTTCTCTCATCTTTCAAGACCCTGTTGTTGGTGGTTCCCCATCCTATCAAAAATCCCAGATAAAGCAGGCATCAACAAAAGTGGCGCTTGGCGAAAAACTGTTATCGATGCTAAGCTCTTTCAAGACAGCCTGGAAGCTGGTCACGAGAGGAGTAGGAGGAGAAGAAAACTGAGAAGAAAGAAGAAGATGAAAACCGTGGGAAGAGAATCTTGAGGGTGTTTATATCATGAATGATATAGGAAGATCATGGGATTGTGTGAAGGGAAAAGACATTGTGAGATATATTCGTAAGGTAATAAATAACTAGGTTCATGATTTATGTGTTATGTTATGGTTGTGCAAAATGACAAAAACGTGGGAAAATATACATTTCCCACCACTAGATAATAAAACAAGTTATTACTGAACTAAAAACGGTTTGCAAAATGGATGTTCCCCACACCAACACGATTTGGGAAACATCAACCAGGCATAGCTCAATGACAACTCAGGATGTCACTGCTCGATCTGCGCTGCTCTAGCTGCAATTATACAGGGTGAAAACCTCAAAGTGTCACAACTGGATATAATGCAAACGGCATGAGATATCGAAGCGAGACCTTGACCATACCTCATATACAGAGTGTTTCAGGAGGAATGTGCAATACTTCTCAGGCTAATTCCTTACACCAAGTAGACAAAAATGTTTCATGGGACCATCCCCCAAAAACGCTTTGTAAATGAGATAACAATGGCGGAAAATTAAGATTTTTCCAAAAATATTAATTTTTCTAATTTTTTGAAGGCTTTAATGAGGTTATAAAATAATAATTTCCCATGTAAAATTACCTGCGGAATTCAATGAAACCAGTTCCAAGTTTGTAACTTCAACGGTTATTGGAAAATATGCTAGAGAACGCTATTTTTCAACAATGAGGGTTATAACTGGATAAGGAATCATAAAATTGTATTTTTTATCAATGGAAGTTGAAGAGAGTTGGATTCTAAAGAAAAATTTGAATGGCGGTGATTGTGTAAATCTTACTCAAATCTCAGAAATGGCGATCAAAAATCGCAAAATTGACAAAACGTAGCACAAACTTTTGATCGCCATTTCTGAGATTTGGGTCAGATTTACACAATCGCCGCCATTCAACTTTTTCTTTAGAATCCGACTCTCTTCAACTTCCATTAATAAAAAGTACAATTTTAAAATTCCTTATCCAGTTATAGCCCTTATTGTTGAAAAATGGCGTTTTCTAGCATATTTTTCCGATGATCTCAATAACCGTAGAAGTTACAAACTTGGAACTGGTTTCATTGAATTCCTCAGCTAATTTTACATGGGAATTAATTATTTTAGAACCTCACTAAAACCTATAAAAAATTAGAAAAATTAATATTTTTTGAAAAATCTCCATTTTCTGCCATTGATATCTCGGTAACAACGCGTTTTTGGGGGTTGGTCCCATGGAACTTTTTTGTCTACTTGGTGTAGGGAATCAGCCTGAGAAGTATTGCATATTCCTCCTGAAACACCCTGTATATCCAGGAATAGTTAGATTCTCAATGACTAATGCAGTTGACAACATTAGCTGTTGGGCGCAAAAGGAGCAGACGAAACCGCCCAACCTTCTTAGAGTCAGGTGGTAACATTTTTCCCGCCATCTTGGATCCGTCATACCGAATCCAACTTCACTTTTTTGAATGGGAAGGTGGACATTATACATGATTTCGATGCAGCTTTTCACTTCCAATTTACTTTGACGTGCTCATACAATGTAATGTTGCTCTGGCAATAAGAGAATCTTGAATCTTCAAGAGAAATCGTATGCCGGAAATCGCACATCGGTATGTTCAACCGTTTAGAAGTAATTCGATTTTTTGAATCAGAGATCTCCACTATAAATCAGAGTATATATAACTATCATAACTGTTGATAGTTAATAGCTCCAAAACGATTCAACCTATTAAAGTGCGGCTTCGGACATTCATTTTGTCTTGAAATTCTGTATCGAAAACATGTATCACATCGGTTATTTTACAAATTTAGTCCGCCATCTTGGATTTTTCATAATTTCCAAAAATGTAAGATCGTCATTTTTAACCGAAAACTTAATTTTACTCTCAAATATCGTAGATTGAATTTCTCATATAATTTGAGACTAATTTTATATATTTTCTAACCAATATTGAAAAAGCTGGAGTCATTTTCCCTTCTTGCCAGAATGTCTTCTTTGTTTGACAGACTATGTCCAAACCCCTTCCCAATCACTAAATGTACATTCCAGAAGGCTTTTGCATGTGTGTGAGTGTAGGTATATGTGTGTGTGTGTGTGCGTATGTAGTGTTACGCCACCTAGTTGGAGAAGGGGGAAGAATGAAAATGGACCAAAACAAAAAACCCTCATCCCAGCACCCCCTCCCCTCCGGGGGACTGCAACAAGGATCCCCCTGTCGAGGGTAATTTATCGTTTAATTACCGTTGCCATGTTTTCACCCCCCTCTGCTCATGCTTTATCAGTTTTCTCCTTCCCCTACTCACTCCTACCCTCTCATCACGCTTTCTTTCTCTCACTACCCTCTCTCACCCCTTGTCGAATATCTTTTGTTGGGGCGATGCGTTATTATTAAACCAGGGTCTGTTGCCAACTCCCAGCCCACTGTTATAGTCTATACAAGCGAAGAAGACATTCTGGCAAGATGGAAAAATGACTCCAGGTCGGTCAATATTGGTACGAAAATTATAGATTTGGTCTCAAATCGTAGGAAACATTCTGATCTACAATTCAAGACTGAATATGTAATTTTTGAACCAATATTGATCGAGCTGGAGTTATTTTCCCCATCTTGCCAGAATGTTTTCTTTGCTTGGACAGACTGGCACAGTGTACTGTCCATAGTACGTGTTTTAAATTATTCAAAGTTGGCAACACTGCAAGCACATGCTGGTTTTATGTTTTACTTTTCTCGAACAACGACATAATGATGACTCAATTCAACAACTATCTCGATTCACCCTGTACCACTGGCGGCTCGTGCCCACGAAACAGGTGAAGTGCCCGTATCCTCCACTGTACAGCACTTCACCTGTTTCGTGGGCACGAGCCGCCAGTGGTACAGGTGAAGTGCTGTACAGTGAAAGATACGGGCACTTCACCTGTTTTGTGGGCACGAGCCGCCAGTGTCCCTGTACATCGATTGATTGAGACCTTAACCCAGGGCCCTCGTGTGGTTTTTTGGCGCCCCGTGCGAGATTTTTGCAGGCGCCCCCTCCCTCCATCAGCAGATGAATGCAATCCAACAAATTATAATAAATTCAAAGCAAAACATGATTCAGGCTGCCTTGCATGTTCATATTTTTCTTATAAGCAATCCCAATGTTGCATGTGGTGTGACAAAAAGTTTTATAGACTGGCTTATTTTATTGTAGGCTATCCCAACCTATTTTTCCGTATCTTTATGTATTGGATACGTGATGAGAAAAAGCCTACATAAATAGATAAAAAATAACTAAAGGCTCCCTACATTGAGCAAAACTGTCACATTGTACCGTACTTTATCAGTAGAATATTTAATTTCTAATCATTGATTAATTTGCTTGAAATCACATAAGGAAGGGAATAATAAATTTTTCACAGAAGAATATTGGGAATCATCATGAATATTCCATTTTGCTGGAATTAAAGATGTTCTAACAAGAAATCGGAAACTCAATAACTAGCAAATTGTAGATTTCAGCCATTTTTATTGTTCTACCCAGTACCCAACTTCCTTAAATAATATCATTCGAATTAGTTCCGAATTCAGCCAGCAGATGGCAGTAGCAATAGGGTGACTTGTTTCGACTTCCATTGGACACGCCTCCAAGTTCCGCCTACGATCAAAATGGCCGAAAACATAGTTGAGAAAAGTTTCCAAATTCAACCATTAGATGGCAGCAGTTGACGGGTGATGTTTCAGATATGACTTGACACGGCTTCATGCCCCGCCTACTCTTTTCTTATTGGTTGACAGTGTTTCGTGAGCTCTGTCTTGGAAAATGGCTGCTAGCAAGAAAATGATGGATGGTGTATCATACACAAAAAACTACGCTGATTTACTATTATCGATCTTGTGCTAATATAATATTTATTTATGTATTCAGGCTGGTAAGATTCTATCAAGTTAGTATTTTTTGAAGATTTTACTCATAGAATTTAGACACGGTTTTACTTTTATCGTGTAACTTAGGCCAGTACAAGACTTCAATAGTTGAATGCTGTATGAGATGAGATGAAAATTTGATTTCGCACTCCTATCTTATACTCATTATACTCATTTTATGATCTGATACAAACCTCTTGCCATAAAAAGTTTGAAAACTACAACAATTTGGTAAAAATATAGGAGAGAAGTTTTTATCAGGAACTGGCTTGTGATTGGTCGACAGTGTGAAAAGTGCTTCTCAGCCAACAATAGGCCGACCAAGCTCGGTCAATATTGGTACAAAAATTATTAATTTGGTCCCAAATTGTAGATCAGAATGTTTCCTACAATTTGAGACCAAATTCATAATTCTTGAAAAAATATTGACCAAGCTGGAGTCATTTTCCCATCTTCACAAAGGGTCTGATTTTCTTGGACAGACAACCTGGTATACAAATACAACCTCCTGGATAGTTTTTTCACTTTGACTCCAGTTATTTTGAATGAATAAAGCTGCAGTTTGTCCAAGCAAAGAAGACATTCCGGCAAGATGTAAAATCACTCCATCTCGGTCAATATTAGTTAAAAAATAATCAATTTGGTCTCAAATTGTGAAAAATATTCCATTCTACAATTTGAGACCAAATTTATAACATTTGAATCAATATTGACCGGGATGGGGTCATTTTTTCATCTTTCCACAATGTCTTCTCTGCTTGTACAGACTTTACAATAGAATTCAAGATGAATGATACAGAGTGGGTGGACAAAAAAGGAACGGCTTATTATTTTTTGAACTAATATAATTATCACACGGTCGGTGACGTGAGGGATCTTCATAAAATTGAATGTTTCAATCAATTCCGATATCAACAATTTGGTTCGCCATCTTGGATCTAACAAATTCAATCCAAATTTTTTCTGATGCAGATTATTTTAATCCAGATTCCTCTGATGAATCGAATGCCGAAAACCGCTCATCGACATGTCAAACCGTTTAAAATTTATCTCTGCTTTTAATCGGAGATATTCACTATAAATCATTTGATAGCTCCAAAACAGCTCAACATATCGATATGTGGTTTTCACCATTCATTTTATTTAAAACTCAGTCTCGAAATCATGTTTAACATGACGATCTCCTATTTATAACAATGATTGCAAATCTATGATGGTGGACTAAATTTGAATTAACACTGATGTTGTCAGCTGATAAATTTAAGTCATCTCCAGCTGATTTATTGGAAGAAGATCATTCGCCAGCTGACAATATTTTCGTTTAAAACTCGAACAATCCGAAAGATCTTCTTCCACTTTTTGTTGTAAGGGATTAGCCTTAGAGGTTTGTCAGATTCCTCCTGGAGAAATCCTGCATAACGCGATAAAAACAAAATTCACCACAGAGAAATGAAATATAAAAAAGAGCAAGTACAATAATGAAGTTAGGTGAGGTGAGGAAAGAGAGAGAGAGTGAGGGTGAGAGAAAGAGTGCTTCTCTCAAACGAGCAGAATATCAACAGTGACAAGTGGAGGTGTCGTGATGGGGGGGGGGGAGGAGGTGAAATAAATTTACAGCACTGAGCATTTTTCCTGAGCTTTTCCAAGTGCTTTTTCTCGTGTTTTCCCAGCCGAGGGAATACTTGACATTGCAAATTCACTGTCAGCCATATTTTGTAGGCGTTTTTCTCAAGGTTTCCACGATGTTGGGTTGGAAATGCTTTCGTGTCATCATTGCTGGTGACTGCTTTAGTCTGTCCAAGCAAAGAAGACACTCTGGAAACATGGGGAAATGACTCTAGCTCGATCAATATTGGTATAAAAATTATAAAATTGGTCTCAAATTGTAGAAAACATTTTTATCTACAATTTGAGATCAAATTTATAACTTTTGAATCAATATTGTCCAAGCTGAAGTCATTCTCCCATCTTGTCAGAATGTCTTCTTTGCTTGGGCAGACTATACCTCCTAGTTTCTTCTTTTCTTCCTTCTATTCTCTTTCTCCTCATCATCATATTCTTCTTATCCCGCAATTTCTAATTCTTCCCCTCCTTCTTTCTTATCAGTATCTTATTTTTATTCTATTTTCCTCTTCCTCTTCTTTCTCCTTCTCCTTTTTCTTTTCCTTTTCTTTCACCTTTTCCTTTTGCTTCTCCTCATTCTCCTTTTCCTTCTTCTCCTTCTCCTGTTTTGCCATCTCCTTCTTCTCCTTCTCCTTCTTCTCCTTCTTCTCCTTCTTCTTCTTCCTCTTCTACCTCTTTTCCCACTTCTTCCTCTTCTTCCTCCTCTTCCTCTTCTTCCTCTTCTTCCTCTTCTTCCTCTTCTTCCTCTCCTTCCTCTTCTTCCTCTCCACCCTCTTCTTCCTCTTCTTCGTCTTCTTCCTATTTTTTTTCTTTTCCTCTTCTTTCTCTTTTACTAGAGACTTATTGTCTCTATTATTTCAAAACCATCACTTAGTCCTAGCTTAATAAAAACCAATTGACAACACCAGCCCTCCTTTGGGAGATTGGCTGTCGTTAGTAAAGACAGTCAGTCGTTTCCCATTTCTGGAGGAATAGTAATTGTTGCATTACACTTTAACTGATTAACTGCATGTTATTCAGAGGTGTTCTGCATCTTCACTTGGTTGTGAAGACTGGCTTATGGTTGAGAGGTTCGACGTGCTAACCACACGTTACCTCCATCCTGCCTGATGATTATTCGCCTGCTGTATTTTCTGTCCGGGCATTCAGGCGGTGGCTTCGGCTCGGTCGGTGTTGGTTCGGTGGCTGTGGGTTCTTTTTGAGAATTTATGGCTTTTGGGCCGGTATTGGCCGGGCTGGAGTCGTTTTCCCGTCTTGCCGGAGTGTCTTCTTTGCTTGGATGGACTGTATAGTTTAGTGAATATGAAACTGGCAACCAGCTGGTAGGCCCTTCATAGGGATGTTGCACCATTGACTAACAAAAAAACAAACAAATTGACAACATCACCTGTTGGAGCGCACTAGGAACAGATGAAACCGCCTTTCTTTTACAAGTTATTTTTGACACTAATTCGCCAGTTTTGTTTGCATCTGCTGAAGATTATGAGACACATAACAGTTTATTAGATGAAACGACAAGTGAATTACGTCATAGGCTACACTGTAAAGTGTAGGCTATGTGGTTAGAGCCCTTTGAAGCACTCACATAATAGCATGTTGGTGAAACCATTTCGCCTATCAAAGTAATGAATTTTAGTCATAAAATAAAGCACATACTGTATAGCCTGTCCAAGCAGAGAAGACATTCTTGCAAGATGGGAAAATCACTCTAGCTCGGTTACTATTGATTCAAAAGTTTTAAATTTGGTATAAAATTGTAGATTAGAATGTTCCCTACAATTTAAAAACAAATTTATAATTGTTGGAGCAATATTGACCAAGCTATAGTCATTTTTGCATCTTGCCAGCGTGTCTTCTTTGCTTGGACTGATTATAGGAGGTAGCTGGTCTCTGTTTTGCAGCTGCCTACTCCTACCATTGCACTCAAAGCTCAGTAAATTCAGCTTTGAAAAGTTACTTTCCATGGTTGGTTCCTTATTAGGATGTTGTCATGTTGAATCCTAGTAGCGTTTGACCCGAGTACTGTATATGATAAAAGCAGTGTATAGTCCGACCAAGCAAAGAAGAGCCTCTGGCAAGATGCAAAAATGACTCCATCTTGGTCAATATTTGTTGAAGAATAATAAATGTGGTCTTAATAGTAGATCAAATCGTTCCCTACAATTTGAGATCGAATTAATAATTTTAAAATCAATATTGACCCAGCTGGAGTCATTTTCCCATCATGCAAGAGGCTCTTCTTTGCTTGATCAGACTATACTTTATAGCTCACTTCTATACAGGTTTCTAAACCGGCATATTTGGATAATTGGATATAATAAAAACGGCATGAGATATCAAAATGTGACTTCGACCATACCTCATATAACACTTCTCGTTACCTTTTCAGGTAGAGAATGGTTTTGTCCGCCATCTTGGATCCGCCATATTAGATCCCACTCCACTTTTTCAAATGATACATGATTTAGATGCAGTTTTTCAAGAGAAGTCGAATGACGGAAACCGCACATCGTTATGTCTAACCGTTGAGAAGTTATTAATTTTTTTCAATCAGAGATCTTTACTATAAATCAGTTAGTTGCTTCAAAACGGTTCCACCTAAAAATGTGTGGTTCGAATATGACTCCAGCTCGGTCAATTGATTCAAAAATCATTAATTTGGTCTCAAATTGTAGATCAGAATGTTTCCTACAATTGAGACCAGATCAATAACTTTTGGACCGAGCTGGAGTCATTTTCTCATCTTGCCAGAGGGTCTTCTTTGCTTGGACAGACTTTAATAATGTCATCATTATGCCGAACATGTGAGATGTCTAACAATTGGCGTCATGTTTTGTATGCAGTACACGAGAGTGGGTGAACTGCAAACACAGCAATAAATGTCAGACGCACATGTTCGAGCACTTGTTTATGACATGTAGCCTACGTCATGCGACAACGGCAAAACAGAAGGCTTATTGTGAAAATTGCTCTTATGGAATCCAGAGTAGTGTTGTAGGGATACAGAGTGTGTTCTCACATTGTGGCCATTGAGTGTTAGGGTAGGATTCCCAATTCGTAGCTCGAGTTAGGGAATTATATATTACATAATGAGTGTGGGAAAGGCGTTTTTATATACGAATAATTATGTTCTCCAAACGAGCCGTCAGGCGAGTTTGGAAAATAATTATGAGTTTGTTAACCTTCTCACACGAATTATGTACATTTTTTCTCTCGTCATACTAGTCTAAGAAGGATTCATTAAAACCTCCAACAACTGAGAACATCAACTGAAGCCAACATAACCTCAAAACAACAGCTAGTGCAAAAGCACACAGTAGATTGTCATGGCCGCTTGTTCGACTCGTTAATCCATGCGTCGGAATTCGGAAAAAACAGCTGGACTAGATTTTTAGTGCTGTAATTATCATCGTGATGATGATTAGTGCTGCAATAATCATCCAAATGATTACTCCCGCATTCAGAACAGCTGATCTTTGATTCTCTGTGAACAGCAATGGCGAAAAGAATACGTCAAAAAAGTGAGTCTTAGGCTTGAGGTTTATATTATACTATGATATAAAAATCATATGATAATAATAAAGAAAGAGAAAAAGAAGAAGAAGAAGAAGAAGAAGAAGAAGAAGAAGAAGAAGAAGAAATAATTATCTCACATTGCCAAACTTTTTCAATAGCTAGAGAGTTGGCAAAAGTTATCTGAGGTTGGCCGTGCCCCTTTGGCATTGGATTGTCTTTTGAACCCAGCAAGATCTCAATTCAATGGAAACAGATTTAACGAAAGAGCTTCAACTTTGTTTAGGTAAGGGTTGTTTGATGGTTAAGGGTACGTTGCTCCTTCTTCTTCTTCTTCTTCTTCTTCTTCTTCTTCTTCTTCTTCTTCTTCTTCTTCTTCTTCTTCTTCTTCTTCTTCTTCTTCTTCTTCTTCTTCTTCTTCTTCTTCTTCTTCTTCTTCTTCTTCTTCTTCTTCTTCTTCTTCTTCTTCTTCTTCTTCTTCTTCTTCTTCAAAAGCAAGAGAAAAGGTGGGAAAGGAATAAAAAGATTCGGTTCTTGAACTATTGAGTAGTTAATTTCTATAATGTAGTAGTTAATTTTATATTTTCAACGTTTATTCCCTTCTGAGAAATGTTTATTCTCTGGCTGAAAAGTACTGAAAGTGCTGAACAGTGAAAGATGCGGGCATTTCGAACTGTTTCATGGGCACCAGCCACCATAGTGGCTTTATCAAATCATCAATCATCATCAACATCCATCAATCATTCACAATATTTACCATATAACCTAATTCACGAAATTCACCATCATTGACGAAATACGAGTAGGCCTATTATAACATTTAATCCATCATTTTGAAGCTCAATGACAAGCTCCAAAATATTTACAACAAGTAGTAGGCATGTCCTCTGATCACATTTGCTGGTCAGTACTATTATACTGAGAAACATGCTTGGGTGATATAGTCACTGTAAACCGCCTATGGTTTCAAAGCGGATTTGGTGACAGAGAGGGAGAGAGAGAGAGAGAGAGAGAGAGAGAGAGAGAGTGGAGATGGGAATATCAAAGGCTTATCTCATGGCCTATGTTAGTAACCCTTCTGTCATGTGTAACATTAATTAATACCGACTGGAGTGTCGGTTCACATGAACCTATATATTTAGGGGTTTGGGAATGTATGTATATACATTTCATCATTACATATCTACAACAATAACCACATATACACCCTGACCATAGAGTATTTCAACAGAGACAGCCTGTCAACTTGCTTTATCAAACAATATTTTTAGGAATTTATCCAAGTAAAGTAATTGAGTTCCACTTTGGAACAGTGAGTTCAATATTTTTAGGAATTTATTCGAGTAAATTGAGTTCCTCTTTGAAAATAGCGAGTTCCACCTAGTTTTTTTCTGGTCGAATGCGTTCCATGCTATTTGACAGGCAGTATGAATTGTATACGATTTATCTAAAAAAAACTTGTAAACCTTTCAGAGTTTGAATCTTTGCTGGATAGTGTTCCTCCAGCACAAATGAAAATGTAAATCATCCTACTGTATTATTATCAATAATTTTGGGGATATTATCATCCTGATATTATTATTCCTAATTCAGTGACAGATCTTGGCTCAGACTACAAGTATAGTGTGTTGGAATGGTGTCGACTAGCATCCAGTGGTATTAAATAAGTTGAAGAAACCAAAAATGTTTCAAATACATTAATTCAAAGATTAATACATTAATTTATAATTTTCTTCTTGGTCTGTTGGCGTTATTGACCGAACGTAAGTGAGATCTAGATTCAAGACGACGACTTTGCATTTCCGTTTATGTTTGTTTGTTCCGCATTTACGAAAAAACGCGGCAATAGATTCGGATGAAATTTGAAAAGAATGTTCCTCTTGAAATTGCGTGTCGATGTATATGTGAGGTTTCTTGAAATATTGTATTTTAAAGATAATATGAAAAGAAAAAGAATTACCTCAATGATGATTACAATTTTAAAAAAGTGATTACTGACGTCCTCTTAAACGGATTTCAAGAATATTTTGGAACAACATTTTATAGACCTTACTTGAACCTGCCCACCAAATATCAACATTTTCTACCGATTGGTTCTCGAAAAAAATGAGAAAACGCCAAAAAACTATAGAAAAACTCAAATATTTGGCGTATCCTTATGAAGTTTTAAAAATCCTTTCTTACCGTCTAAACGTTCAACTGAACATGCCTGATAAATTTGAACGCATTTAGTGTAGTGGGGTTTTTTAGTTCTGGTGATGAATGAATGAATGAATAAATCAGTGCCATTTCGCTTTTATATATAGAGGTTGAATGCAATGTTGCATGCAATTAATGAAACTCAACGTACCTGAGTATTCCCTTCATGAATAATTCTCCATCAATGGGTGACTTCGTGAGGTCTACTGTTCACAGATTTACTAGTAATATTGACATAACCTTACTTATCCTATTGAATATACAAGAATTTATTATGGTTCTGAACTTTTTGTAATATCTTTTATATAAAATCTATTTTCAACTCTTTCTCAACCAAGTCAGATGTTTTGCGGCACAGTAGTGAGTTGAGAAACATGTTATTAGAGAAAGAAGTTCAAAGGAAGAGGAAGTCAAAAGTAAAAGGGAGAAAGTAGAGAAGGAAGAAGATTAGGGACGAGAGAAGAAGGAAGAAACGATAAAGGATAATTATTTCAATGGAGGAGAGCGAAATAAAGAGAAGATGAGAGAAGGATAGAATAAAGGAGAGGATGAAAGAGATTGAAACAGGATAAAGCATTGAAGGCGTTCAAACCCAAGTAAAGACCTGTCACAAATAACCCACACATAAAGTCTGTCTAAGCAAAGAAGACATTCTGACAAGATGAGAAAATAACTCCAGCTCGGTCAATATTGGTTTAAAAATCATAAATTTGGTCTCAAATTGTAGGAAACATTCTAATCTACAATTTGAGAATTTAATTATAATTTTTCTACAAATATTGACCGAACTGGAGTCATTCCACCACCTTGCAAGAAAGTCTTCTTAGCTTGGATAGGCACTCACACACACTTGAGACAGCCAGGATTTAATTCTCTCTCTCCCCTAATCCCGAAGAAGGGAGAGATTTCCCTTTCCCCACCCTCCATCACTGGCTTTTGGCAATCATCCCTCGCTTTGGTGAAACCTAAGGGCCAGAGTTCCAACTTATCACAGAATCGTTCTTCTCGCTTCCCAAGCTCGTGCATCGGATGAAAACTTATGCTCGAATCACTTGTCACAAGTCATTTTTTAATCAGATTTTCAATGTAATCTGCAGAAAATCTTATTTTTTCATTTCAAATTTATAATAAAATTTATTCAAGTAAGTTATCACACAAATTACAACACAATACAATTATTTTGAATGAATATAGTACCCACATACACTAAATCATCTGTTTGTAGGTGCAGTTCTTAAGGTTATTTGTGTTACATAATGTATGGGCTATAATAGGATACATATTGTAATGATAAATAAAGCATATTACAAGTTCAATAGGAAATGTTTAGTGAATTATTTTTCATAACAAATTCATAATTATAATAATTCTAAAAAGTGGGGGGGGGGGGGTGGAAGATAGATATCTGTCAAAAGAGTAGGTGATTAGCGTCTTAATACTTTTTATGCAGTAATTCATTTGTGAATTTTTATCGATTTCCAGAACAAGCCGGCCTCGCTTTTTATATATTAGAAAAAATCGTATATTACATAATGAGTGTGGAAAAATTATGTTCTCCAAACGAGCGGTAAGCGAGTTTGGAAAATAATTATGAGTTTGTAAACTTTTCCACACGAATTATGTACATTTTTTCGTCATACTAGACTGAGAAGGATTTATTAAAACCTCAAACAACTGAGAACATTAACTGAAGTCAACATAACCTCAACACAATACTAGCAGTACCACAAAACAAACGCACACAGTGAACTGTCATGGCGGCTCGTTCGACTCGTTTATTCATACGTCGTCGGAGTTTGGTAAAAACAGCTGTGCTAGATTTTCAGTGCTGTAATTATCATCGTGATGATGACTAGTGCTGTAATAATCATCGTGATGATGACTAGTGCTGTAATAATCATCAAAATGATTATTCCCGCATTCAGAACAGCTGATCTTTAATTCTCCTGTAAACGGCAATTTTCCAAACGCAAATCTAGCTTGGAAAGTTGTGTATTTCATACGAGAATGGCGAAAATTATTATTATTGAAATATATAATTGTAAATGAATATACTCCAAACATATGATGATTTAATTGAATTTTCTGTTCCCTGCCGTCCAAAATGCATTAACCACTCTGAAAGTCTGCGCTTGAACACAACAGTGACCCGGCCTGCCCAGCCTCAACTATTTCTGGGGGAAGATTTCTGTACAGCCATTGCGAAATATAGAATGCATTATGCCTTTGTAAACTGATGCTAATAGTGGGATTATATAATCGCGACATTGTTTGGTTTCTGGTTAAATGACTGTGTTGGATTTCTCTGAAAAAAGTGTTCTGATTATTAAATATGTGAATTACCAAAGTGCAAATAATCTCACGTTCAGGTTTCCTTCTTTCAGGCTGAGCTTATAAGAGAAAGGACCATATTATAATAATGGCCATGAAAGTATTCAATTTATTCAACTGCCTACCTTAGCTGATAACTCAGCCTGCTGAATTGAAACAGATCAGAAATGTCAATAGTTTAGAAAGTTGCTGAAAAACGTTCTACTTATCTTCCCCTTTATTCACTTACAGAATTATTGAATGACAATAACCTAGATAATTTGTTTCCATGTTAATTTGAATATTGTTTGCATTTTAATCTTTTTTCAATGGAAGTAAGTATGGTATTGTATCTTTATCAATCCTAAATAATTTTCCTCCACCACCAAAAAACTACCGCTAGGGAACGTTTTTTGGTGTGACGTGACTTCCAGGAAAATTACGCGAGCTCGCTCCCTCGGCGGTAGTAGCGGACGTTGGTGTGGCGAGCCCTTAAGGGCAGGCCACACTAAGCTCGCTTCCGTGGCGGTAGCGAGGTTTAATAACTTTCCATGTTATTAAATTGTGTTAAAAAAGTTTAATAACTTTCCATGTTATTAAATTGGGCAGGCCACATCGAGCGATGTCAGGCAAAGTTTTAAAACGTCTGCTAGCGGTACTACCGCTTTGGTAGCGAGGTCGGTGTGGCCTGCCCGATTTAAAAACATGGAAAGCGAGTTTCTTACTTCACTATTGGTAGCGCATGCGCATACGCTTCCTCACTACTAGAGGACTACCGCTATCGGACGTTTTTTGGTGTGGCCTGAACTACCACCGCGGGAGCAAGCTCACTAACACTGGCAGACATTGTTGTGGCCAGTACATACTGTTTTACTATTTTTCCTGACATGGTGGAGTTTGGTCAGCCATATCTACTCTAACCACTAACCACGATAGAGCTTTGACAATAGGCAACGCGGTTAATCAAGTTCCACTTTTCACAGTATTGAATTGCAGGCGATTTCACGAACCAATTATAGTCTGTCCAAGCAAAGAAGACCCTCTGGCAAGATGAGAGAATGACTCAAGCTTGGCCAATATTGGTTCAAAAAGTATCAATTCGATCTTAAATTGTAGGAAACAATTTGATCCACTATTAAGACCACATTATTCGTGATTCTTGAACAAATATTGACTAAGCTGATTCATTTTCCCATCTTGCCAGAGGGTCTTCTTTGCTTGGACAGACTATACAGAGTAGACTGTGAATCACAGTGCGGTAGACCACAACTCATCACGAAATACGTGGATTGGACAGGGGTGTTCAACCAATCCCTTCCCCCCAACACAATATCGGTCAGGGTGTGCTCAACAAATTCAACCCCCAAAAACCACACTGCTCCGATTGGGGCCCAAAACCCCCCCTTCAAAACCCACGTACCCTTAAACTGTGTGCATTCGCCTGTATACAGGAATCATTCATTCCTGTATCACTCCCCCTAAATATCCAAAAATCCCCCCTTATAGATAGGAGTATTCATGTATACAGGAATTCTTCATTGCTGTGGGCTTTATCGCTATACATCTCCCAATATCCCCAAATTCCCCCCCCCCCTCTCTTTAGATAGGAACACCTGCTCGTTCCCAAACCAATACAGTAAATCAAATTGCTCTTGATTTTGACATCGCCGTGATTTAAACTCGTAGCGGCTAGGTCACGAACTCTCCAGAGAAGGTTGGGAAACGGGTTGAAAAATTTATCGATCGCTGAATAGGATTCAAGGAGAATGAGAATAAGTTATGGGTGGTAATGGATGATGTAGAACAGAGCAGGACTATTATAGAGTAAACGCGAACAGAACAATTATTTCAAAAAGTTTCCCTGATCTGCCTTGTGCTTTTAACATCCAACTGAGGAATCCAGTATATATTATTTAATGACACTAGCGGCTCGTTCTCACGAAACCGGTGAAGTCAGGGCACTCACGTGGTTTTTTGGCGCCCTGTGCGAGATATTAGCAGGCGCCCACCCCTCATTACCATACGAATGCAAAACCAACATAATATTATTATAATATATTTGAAGCCAAACATGATTCCTGCATGTTCACATCTTTCTTATAAGAAATCCCAATGTTGCATGTGGTGTGGCAAAAAGAATTATATGGACTTGATTATTGTATCCCAACGTATTGTTTTGTATTTTCATGCATTGGATGCGTAAGAAGCGAAAGCCTACAGGGATTAATACAAAATAACTAAGAGCTATCTATATTGAGCGCAACTGTCACATTGTAACGAACTTTATCATTGAAATAATAAAATTTTAATTATTGGTTAATTTATTTTATAAGTCTGCTTGAAAGCACATAAGGAACAGAATCATGAATTTTTCACAGGAAAATATTGGGAATCATCATGAATATAAGCATACATTTCACTGGAAATGAAAATGATTCAACAGAATATTGGAAACTCGATAACAAGTAAATTGAAGATTTCAGCAATTTTCACTGCTCTATCCAACTTTCTTGGTTAACATTCGAAATAGTTCCTGATTCAGCCAGCAGATGGCAGTAGCAATAGGGTGACTTGCTTCGACTTTCATTGGACACGCCTCCAAGCTCCGCCCACGATCAAAATGGCCGAAAAAATCGATTAGAAAAGTTTCCAAACTCAACCAGTACATGGCAGCAGTTGACGGGTGATGTTTCAATTTTTTCTTGGACATGCCTTCATACCCCGCCTCTCTGTTTTCTTATTGGTTGACAGTATTTCGTGAGTTCTGACTTAGAAAATGGCTGCTAGCAAGAAAATGATGGATGGTGTATCATAAACAAAACATTTCGCTGATTTACTATTGACAATCTTGTGCTAATATAATATTTATTTATGTATTCAGGCTGGTGAGATTTCACCAAGTTATAATATTTGAAGAATTTATTTATAGAATTTAGACTCAGTTTTACTTTCATCGTGTAATTCAGGCCAGTACTATACCCTATTCACGATCACTTGAGACGAAATGAACAAACTTTTTGCGCGTGTGTGAGGTTAAAGAGAGTTATTACTTCATACGACGGTCGGCAGCAGTCGAACAGCTGTAGCCAATCACAGTTCTTGGCTTTTCCTCGAGCTCAAACAAAAATAGCTACCTGTACATGCAAAAAGTTGAATGGCAGTGATTGTGTAAATCTTACCCAAATCTCAAAAAAAGCGATCAAAAATCGCAAAATTGCTGCTAAACACAAATTCATCACTTGTGCTATGTTTTGTCAATTTTGCGATTTTTGATCGCCATTTATGAGATTTGGGTAGGATTTACACAATCGCAGGCATTCAACTTTTCCTTTAGAATCCGACTCTCTTCAACTTCCATTAATAAAAAATACAATTTTATGATTCCTTATCCAGTTATAACCCTTATTGATGAAAAATGGCGTTTTCTAGCATATTTTTTCCAATTATCTCAATAACCGTTAAAGTTACAAACTTGGAACTGGTTTCATTGAATTTCTCAGCTAATTTCACATAGGAATTGATTATTTTAGAATTTCACTAAAGCCTCTAAAAAATTAGAAAAATTAATATATTTTGAAAAATCCCAATTTTCCGCCATTGTTATCTCGGTAACAAAGCGTTTTTGGGAATTGGTCCCATGAAACTTCTTTACATGAGAGATGGATGAATAAGGATCTCTCTTTCTCTCTCTTTGCCATTCTCCATTTCTCTTCGTCCTCATGCCAAGACTTTGTGAACAGATAACCGTTTCGCATTCAACCAGAAAGTGGTAAATTCGATTTTGGACCTGTTCCAAGCGAATTTCCTGTGAAATTTATGATATTCTCAAATTCTGAAAAACAAAATAGTAGACCGTAGAGGAAAAATAGAGGTAGAAAAAATAGTATACACGTAGAAAAGGATGTTTTTGTCAATGGCTCAACAGCCCAAGAAGGACCTAGTCTATACAGTCCGTCCAAGCAAAGAAGACACCCTGACAGACGGGAAACGGATGAGATGTTCAGCACATAGCATTAGTTATTTAAGTTTATCAGAATTTAGTTATTTAAGTTTCATTAGTTATTAGAATTTCAGCATTAGTTTGTTCTATGGGCAATTTTTTCAGATTAGGATCTCCTTCCACCTTCAATCTTCGAAACCACAAGTTTCCAACTAATAGCTTATACGAGCTAATCATAATTTTGTAGCTCGTATAGCCATAGCCTAATCATAATTCCATAATTCCAATCATAATTTCATCATAAGAAAGGAACTTCTTCTTTATTTCTCATTCTCTCTCTCTCTCTCTCTCTCTCTCTCTCTCTCTTCCCCCCTCTCCCTCACTTGATAAGGCCAAGTGTTAATGGGAAGGACATCTTTGTTGTTCTTTCCCAAGAATGGACATCTTTATGTCCAAACTTCGCCTTTTCATCTAGACAATTATTCAGTCGTAATTTAAAAGATTGCCAATTAAATATATTTTAATAAAATTTCTATAATTTCGTGTTCATATGTATCCGTGTTTGTTGAATAATGTTACTATGTTTTCAGCTCGTGACGTTTATATAGAAGTAATAGCTACTGTATATTCATTTCTGTATAATAGAAATACACTTTCTCCTTTATATTATTACGTACTTTATTCAAGAAATCTAGAATTAAAGCGTGAATGTATTGTTATTGTCTATATGAATAAAGAAATCTAATCTAATCTAATCTAATCTCTCTCTCTCTCTGTCCAAACTTCGCATTTTCATTTAGATATTTGAATGCACAACAAGTAAGATTGCAAGCAAGAAGCATATTGTTTGGATAATTTTCCTATGATTTTTGCATTCATATGTAACCTTTCTCGTTGTATAGATTATAGAATTATAGAATAACCTGCAAAAATTGTAGTGTAGAATATTCGAGTTAGTTCGTAACTTGTAAAAATGATAGATTTAATAACAACTCTTTTAATCTAGAAACTAAGCATGAATATTCTGTTGCTATCTAAAAGAAATCTAATCTAATCTCTCTCTTTATAACAAAGGCAATCCATCTATCGATCTACCTCTCACTCTCTCTCTTTTTACTCTCTCTCTCTCTACTTTACTCTCTCTCTCAAACCCTCTTTTTCTTTCATCAGGCAATACGGGAGAAAATAAATGACAACGCTTGAGCTAATTGGAGTGAGCTCTCTATCCTTCCATCGCCTCAAAGACTGTGAGCTACTTTTTAATTATTACTCCTGCCGCTTCATAACTTGCTAGTCTCTACTCACTCTTCAGAGAATATACAGGGTGTTTCAGGAGGAATGTGCAATACTTCTCAGGCTGATTCCTTACACCAAGTAGACAAAAAAATGCCATGGGACCAACCCCCACAAACGCTTTGTCATTGAGATAACAATGGCGGAAAATTGAGATTTTTCAAAACATATCAATTTTCCTAATTTTTTAGAGGCTTTAGTGAGGTTCTAAAATAATCAAGTCCTGAGTAAAATTAGCTGAGGAATTCAATGAAACCAGTTCCAAGTTTGTAACTTCAACGGTTATTGAGATAATTGGAAAAATATGCTAAAAAACGCTATTTTTCAACAATAAGTTGAAACTAGATAAGGAATCATAAAATTGTATTTTTTATTAATGGAAGTTGAAGAGAGTCGGATTCTAAATGAAAAGTTAAATGGCGGTGATTGTGTACATCTTATCCAAATCTTAGAAATGGCGATCAAACATCGCAAAATTGATAAAACATATCACAAGTAGTGATGAATTTTTGTTTAGTTCCTCAGCTAATTTTACATAGGAATTGATTATTTCTATCAAAAATGTTCAAAATGATCTATAGAACCTCACTAAAGCCTCTAAAAAATTGGAAAAGTTAATATTTTTTGAAAAATCTCAATTTTCCGCCATTGTTTTCTCAGTAAAATAGTGTTTTTGGGGGTTTGTCCCATGAACTTTTTTGTCTACTTGGTGTAAGGAATCAGCCTGAGAAGTATTGCACATTCCAAATGAAACACTATGTATACAGGGTGAAAATCTTATAGTGGCACACCTGGATATAATGGAAACGGCATGAGATATCGAAGCCAAATCTTGACCATACCTCATATAACACTTCTCTTTACTTTTTCAGGTGGTAAAAATTTTTTCCGCCATCTTGGATCCGCCATACTGAATTCAACTTAATTTTTTTAAATAGGAAGGTGGACATATTATACATGATTTCGAAGCAGTTTTTCAAGAGAAATTGAATGCCAGAACCGCACATTGGTATATCCAACCGTTTAAAAGTAATTTGGTTTTCTAAATTAGAGATCTTAACTATGAATCTGTTAATAGCTCCATAACGGTTCGATCAATCATTCATTACTGGAATTCTCAGATTTTTGAGTTATTGGATGGAAATTGAGTTTTAATAAAATTTATAATAAATTTTGAAAATAATTCAAAATAATAAATAAATAATTATAATTTTGAAAATAATGAGATTCCAGCCATTTTATGAAACAAACTAATCGAGGAGGATTCAGGCGAGGAGGTTAATTGAGTTTAATATGAGATAGATGATGAAATGTACCCACATTTCTGAATAAAGTACAAAAATGTTCTTAAAACATGGCCTCTAACAGTCCTCTTCCTATATATTTCTCCCATTCTCTTAGTTTCTCTCTCTCTCTCTCTGTAGCTCTCTCTCTCCCCCCCACTCTCTCTCACACTCTCTTTCTCTCTCGCTCTCTCTGTCTCTCTCTGTAGCGCTCACGCTCTCTCTCTCTCTCTCTCTGAATGAGATATATAGAATGGACATATAGAGAATGGACATATAAAGAATGGACATATATATGTCTAAACTTCGCCTTTTCACCTAGATAACTTACACTTGATATTCATTTTGAAGAACCTGGAACTAAATTTTGCATAAATTTTTCATTCATTACGTCACCGTTTTTTCGTATTTTTACTAGAAGTTTCTATTTTGTGGAATTTATAAGATAATTTAGTTTTACTCATTCATATTACAATGTAGAATCTAAGCCAAATTTTGTTATCTATTTGAATAAAGTAATCTAATCTAATCTAATCTCTCTCTCTCTCTCTCTCGCTCTGTAGTTCTCTCTCTGTATCTCTCTCTCTCTCTTTCTCTCTCTCTTTCTTTCTTCCTCTCTCTCTGTAGCTATCTCTCTTTTTTCTCTCTCTCTCTCTCTGTAGCTCTCTCTCTCCCTCTCCCTCACTCTCTCTCTCTCTGTAACTAACTCTCTCTCTCTCTCTCTCTCTCTCCCTCTGTAGCTCTCTCTCTCAATACCTCTTTTCTTCACGACTATCACAGCCCAGTCTACGAGTATTATGAAGCAAAGACTACTCGCTTGAAATAAATTGGATAAAAAGTTACGTTGCACAGAAAATCCAATTACTTTGAATGTGATTTATAATATTCGCTGGTATTGAAGGGTTTTATAACTTCTGTGGATTATTGACAGATTATTCCGAGGTGGTGGGTAGGGGTAGCTGAAAATTGAAAGAGATTTCTAGGTGAAAAGGAGACCAAGAAACGGACTAATAAATCTTCTAGAATGATTGAAAACCCAGCTCCACTACAAGCTCTTATGAACCCCACTGTAAGCTATAACCTCTTCAAAATCATTTTTCCGTGTAAGTAGGAGAATTATATGTGGTAGCTATCGTCCGTTCAAGCAAAGAAGACCCTCTGAGAAGATGAGAAAATGACTCCAGCTTGTTCAATGTTTGTTCAAGAATCATAAATGTGTTTAAAATTGTAGATCAAACTGTTTCCTACAATTTGAGATCGAATTGATAATTCTTGGAAAAATATTGACCAAGTTGGAGTTATTTTCACATCTTGCCAGAGGGTCTTCTTTGCTTGAACATACTATATCTACAATACCATATTATCCAGTGATTTAGTAAGCCAATCCAGTATCTCGATTCTCAATCAATCTGTAGTTTCACAATATTTAATCTTTCAATTAAATAATATATTTTATCTCAAACTAAAAACTAATCTTATTTCAGACACTTCTATTTTTATTATCAATTTCTATCGATCAGCTCACCCATGCTTTGTTCTGGAGAACAATAATTACGCTACGTGTTGTTAAAAGCAGTCTCCTTTTAATCATGCAATAGCTCAATTAAATAATAAGCATAATCTTTTTTATTGCGAATCAAATTGAATTGAGCACAAACAAGCTCGCATTTTGTTTAGTTTCAGCTTTTCACATTTTTATCAGCATATTCCCGCCTGAATTTGCCAGTGGTAAAGTTCTGAAATTTTGAGTGCGGAAACAATAAATTATTAATTTCAATTGTATGACTATAATACAATAGTCAGTACTTTTACTATACTACAATAGAATTGACAATAAATGGCAATAAAACATTTTGGGGGGAAATGGACAAGTATTTCATTTTATGTGTTTACAAGAAAACTTTTTTGTGTTGTTTGTGAAAATATTCTCTAGAATTACATATTATTTTCAAATTTTCAATTCTTATCGATTCGTAACCTTAATTCTTAGAATTTGAAGTTTCTTAAATTACCTATTCAGAAAATGTATATCAAAGTGTTTCCAATGCCATCGGAATAACTCAATGAACAACTCACCCATTATTACTGTTCTGATGCCAAGTGTTGATTCACATCATCCACAAGAACTTCAAATTAAGATTGTCTTTCACTTCTGGGCGGAATTCACTAGAAATTAAGCACTTTTCTGGACGTAGAAATACTTCACAAATACAATCCTCTCAGTCCGAATCCAAATCAATTATTAGAAATGGAATAAATTATTATTTTTTGTTTAGGGGACAGACTTTCCATCTGGAAATCAGCAATAAGAAAATTTGAATCCCAAGTTTTGGACCTGAAGATTCATCTTTTTCATATAGGACTGGTACGGTCTGTCCAAGCAAAGAAGAGCCTCTGGCAAGATGGAAAAATGACTCCAGCTCGGTCAATTCCTCTTCTTTGGCTTTGCCTTTGACTCCAGCTCGTTCAATATTGGTTCAAAGCTTATAAATTCAGTCTCAAATTGTAGGAAACATTCTGATCCACAATTTGAGACTGGATAAAACCAATATTAACCGAGCTGGAGTAATTTCCCTATCTTGCCAGTGATTCATCTTGCCAGAATATCATCTTCGATAAGACTGAATATATTTTATTTTTTTCAGCAGTAGCAGTTGCACCAGCTGATTTTTCTTACAAAAAAATTCTCTCCGGCAGCTGGCGGTCGGAAAGAGTGCATTTCAAATAATGCAATTCTATGATGGCTCAAATCATATGACTTAAAATGAGCTATTCAGGGTATGAATTCGAAGGTGCCGTTTTCGAAGAACACCATTTTTGGCATATTATTCGCCATTTTCTCCGCCATTTTTGATTGGAATTTTTTCGTTGATGGCTCAAATTGTAGCGCATAATAAGTGTAATATACACAACAATTTTCAAAACGATCGAGATATTAGTCGATTTGTAGTGATTTTTCAAGATTTTCATCCCCTAATTTCACCCCCTACCCTTAGACCAGTTTGGCTGGTTAACGAACTTGACCGAGATATTAGCACTAATGATTTTTGTGCAAAATTTGGTCGCTCTCCGACAAGCCCTTCCGGAGTTATCGTGTTAACAAGAATCTGTACATATATAAATATATATATATAGAGATATATGAATTCGAACGGACATCAGATTCGTGTTCTAGGGGCTTGGAAACGTGTGAAAAATATATCACATCATAAATTTTCGATTGTCAGGGCAGGACCAATAGTGCATTTTTTCAAATGAAATGCACTAAAAGTCAATATCGAGGGGTTTTACTCTAGAAAATAAGTGGGCAGTAGCAAATAAAGGTGTATAGAATAGTAATATATATATATATATATATATATATATATATATATATATATATATATATATATATATATATATATAATAGTAATACTATTATCTATACACCTTGGTAGCAAATATCTCATCAGCAGATAATGATTGAAGCCATAGCCTCCTTTAACATAACCTTCCTATTAAAGGAAGCTATGTTCGAGCTAAATGGGACTGCTCTATTACTAGGAACTTATAAAATTCTCGTTCTACAAGAAACGATTATGAAAGAGAAACGCTTGTAAATTCCTCATTCAATCAGTAACTTGTAATTCTCTAGTCTAGAACTGAAATCATTACACATGTGAATAATAATATTACACAAGATCCTGTGTATAGAACATTTAGGTTTCAAACAATTCAATAATTTTTGCCGGGTTCAGAGCCGGTCCGTACAAGCGAAGAAGACATTCTGGCAAGTTGAGAAAATGACTTCAGCTCGGTCAATATTTAATCAAAGATTATCAGTTTGTTCACAAATTACAAACACGGGTATAGAACGTTTAGGTTTCAAACAATCCAATAATTTTTGCCGAGTTCACAGCCGGTCCGTACAAGCGAAGAAGACATTCTGGCAAGTTGGGAAAATGACTTCAGCTCGGTCAATATTTAATCAAAGATTATCAGTTTGTTCACAAATTACAAACACCATTCTGTTATACAATTGAATACCAAATTTATAATCTTTGAATCAACATTGACCGAGCTGGAGTCATTTTCCCGTCTTCCCAGAATGTCTTATTTGCTTGGACAGGCATTTCTAGCATTGGAGCTTCTACTACACCAACACAACCAGAAGATTTATGCAAAAATCATACTTTGAAAAATTTCTACACGGCTTCCCACCTTTCAATCACCCTCGTTAGTTGTTAAACCTTCGTTTTGAAAACCTCAGTTACCAAAACGCTAACCTAACCTAAACACTAGATTCCACAGACTATCCAGTACCGTTGTAGACTATTGAGAAAATATCGCGTGTATTGCGGGAGGTATCCGATAGCACTGCAGGCGCATGTCCTTACAACCATTGAACCATGTTGGAGGCTCGATAAAGACAGCGCGATTTCGAGCTTTTTTCGAGTCTGCGTACTGATTAGAGGAAGTCAGTTACGAGTTGCGTAACTTTCAATGTAAATATTGCATTAATTGCTTTTTTCTCTAGAAAATCATAATCATTATCATAATCATTATCATAATCATTATCATAATCATCCTTATTGAGTAATAATACGTAGAAGAGTACAGGCAAAGCCCAATACTCTCCTTCTTACAATTCATACAAACATATTAAAGATAGTTAATATGATATTTTACACACTGATTTCCACTAATTTTTACATTAAATCCAAATTTTGAATTTTGAAATAGATTCACAACAAAATCTTGAACTAAACACCAGATAAAACAGATTTGAAACTTTGAAAGTGATTGTAAGCTACTTAACACAGATACAGTATCATCGAAATTATTCAATAAATTAGATACCCGAAATAGCTTAAAATAACTTGAAACCAAAACTTAGAGCTTCCATCAAACAACCCACATTACAATCACTTTCAGAATCCTCCCAACTATATCCTGTCCAAGCAAAGAAGACATTCTGGCAAGATGGGGAAATAACTTCAGATCGGTCAATTAGTTCAAAAATTATAAATTTTGTCTCAATTTGTAGAGTGGAATGCTTCCTACGATTTGAGACTAAATTTATAATTTTTCAATCAATATTCACCGAGCTGAAGTTATTTTCTCATCTTGTCTGAATGCCTTCTTTGCTTGGACAGGCTATAATAATCGATAAGAATGATAAGTTCACAGAACTGAATAATTATTCTACTCCACCCATAATCATGGGCTGTTTTTTAACAATAATTGTGATATTTTTAGATGTAATACAGAGTGACACAGAAAAACGGGAATATTCCAAGTAACCCGTACTTAAATTGAGGAAGTGTAATAATTAGTTTTATTGCTGAAAATATTAAGTAAAATTGTTGCCATTTATAGTTCTAACAAAAAATGTAGATTTCTGTCAATGTCAAAAATGTCAATTTCTGTCAATATCAATGTCAATTTAGATTACGACCATTCAAACGTAAGTTATACATTCCTGGAATCGAACAGTGAGATTTCCATGTGAGCATGGAGCGTCGAAGCTCTGTGTGTGATTTTTCATGAGGAGCCATTTGAAATGTAAAGTGTACGCTTCGCGCTCAAAAATAATTATTGAGTTGAAATAAGGATTCAAGAAAAAATTTCTGCAATTCGCATTGCAGTGCTTAAATGTGACATGCATAATATGCATATATACATGCATAATATGCATATATACATGCATAATATGCATATATACATGGGTATATATTGTACAAAGTGGAAAATAAAGACATTTTATCTATCTATCTATCTATCTTCCTCCAGGAAATTATACATACGTTTGAATGATCGTCATCCCAAGGACATTATTCATAAAAATTGACATTCTTTTGTTAGAACTATAAATGGAAACTATTTCACTCCTTATATCCACCAATAAAAGAAATTATTACATTTCCTTGATTCATGTACGTGTAACTTCAAAAGTTCTCGTTTTTCTGTGTCACTTTGTATTTGCTCAATACCATTTTGTATATTTTTCCAATTACATTTTGTATCATTCTCATTCTGCTGTATTGCAAACATTTAACTTTGCCACATTATTTTATGCTTCTGATTATCATTGTTTGTATTTAATGGAGGAATGAAAGGCTAAAAGCATTCTTATTATAATTTAATGTTGATAATAAGTTGTTGTTGTTGGTTAAGGTTGAGTGGTAGAAAGGACTTCCTAGTCCTAACTCCACCTAATAAAGAATGTTTTCATTTCATTTCATATGTAACTGAATAAATAATAAGTAATATAAATTTATTCCATTAAATTACAAACAATTTGAAAAAAAAATTTAATTTCACTACATAAGTAAAGTTATCTTACTCTACTCTTAACTTCTTATTTCTTCTCCTTTTCTTCCCAATTCCTTCTCTTCTTATTCCTATTCTCTTTTCTTCTCCTAATCCTACCGCCTTCTACATTCTCCAACTTCTCCTCTTTCTCCTCCTTCTCCCCCCCTCCTCTTCCTTCTTCTCCTCCTCCTCCTCCTTATTCTCCTCCTCCTCCTCCTTATTCTTCTCCTCCTCCTTCTTCTTCTTCTCCTCCTCCTCCTCCTCCTCCTCCTCCTTCTTCTCATGCTCCTCACCATGATGGAGTATCGACCCCTTTAATATTCTCTATATACAAAGATGACGTCACCCAAAGTTATATAACTATATAGCTACTGTATATAGCTACCTATATAGCGTACATTTGGCACAAAAGCAAGTGGAACCCCTGGGGTAAAATACGCATGCGCCAATAGGGTAGTGTTTTGCACTTTCTTTTCTCCTCCTCCTCCTCCTACTACTCCTCCCCCTCCTAATCCTCAACCAACACCAACTCGCCCCCTCATCCACCTCCACCTCATCCTCCTCCACCACCACCTCCTCCTCCTCCTCCTACTCATCCCCCTCCTCCATCACCACCCACTCTCCCAACTACTCCTCCTCCCACCTACCAGCTCCTCCTTCTCCATCACCACCACCTCCTCCTCCCACTCCGCCAACTCCTACACCACCTCCTCCTCCCACGCACGAACTCTCTGTCGCATTCTCCTACCAGTACCCATGACACAAAGGGTGGGAGACAGATTCTCCCTGTTCTGAACCCACACTCCATGCTTCCACGTTGTTTAGGCTTGTCTAGAGACAGCACATGTTTGAGCTAGAGCTCGTGAGTATTTTCAAGGGCTTGCGTGGATACGGTGAACTTGAATATCTGAAGCTAACACCAAAATATTAGGCGACTCTGCCTGTCTCTTGTAAGTGATGTAACAGCTGTTGTAAAGCATCTATTGTATCCCTAAATTTCGTGAAAATCATCCGGCATCAAGATGTATAGAATAGTAGAGGTGAGGCAGAGTGAAGCAGCTGGCTGGGAAATTTATAATTCTGGCGTCACGGAGTTCCTCTAGTCAAAAATTTAGCATTGATTTCCCTATCCTTGACACTTTGATGCCGGGTTTTTCCAAGCACACTCAAAGTTGAAGGACCCTCAAATTTTAATGAACAGGTGACATTTTCTATGATAAGTATAGGAAATGTAGTAAAGTGTAGTAAACTTGAGGGTCCCTCAAATTTGAGTGTGCTTGGAAAAACTGGGCATAAGTGTAGTAAACTTGTTGAATCTTGTGTAGTCCTTGTTGAATAGTACACTTTTTCAATTAACAAAATACAGGATTGTTCAATAAGCGAATTTTTTACATGAGCTTGTAAAGAATTTCGAAACCTACATTTTGAGTGATTTCAATCTATATCCTACTTGAATATTGAACATGATAGAATAATGTATTGTTGTAGAGTCAAAATTGAAAAAAAAACATTTGATATAAACATCAATATTCTTAGGATTCTGAAATTGGGAAGTAGAAATTCCGTTTCTAATGTGAGGACCTACTTTCATTTTCTCAATCAGAAGTAGTTTTTTGACGAAATTGGAAGGAGTTATGCATTCTGGCAAGGTGTGGAAATGACTCCAGCTTGGTCAATATTGGTTCAAAAATTGTCAATTTGGTCTCAAATTTTAGAGCAGAAAGATTTCTACAGTTTGAGACCAATTTCATAATTGTTTTAATCAATATTAACCGAGATGGAGTCATTTTTCCATCTTGCCAGAATGTCTTCTTTGCTTGGACACACTATACAGTATCCACTCGATAACACTGGGACAATAATTATCGACAATGCAGTCAACTTTGACTGCATTGCAGCTCTTCATGGATAAAGAACCCTTCTTCAAAGATCTATAGGGGAAGGGGTATTTCATCAAATTTTTTCAACAGAGTATACATTGTAAAAATGTATTTTGATTCGAAAGAAATCGACGATAATATTGACCTCTCGTTACAAGACATACAAAACTTGGTTTTTTTATCAGAAATACATATTTAGTGCGCTAAATCTGATAGCCTTTCATCACCTGACGGGTATCATCTCAGACCCTCATATGTATAATCTGTCCAAGCAAAGAAGACCCTCTGGCAAGATGGGAAAATGACTCCAGCTCGGTGAATATTGATTCAAAAATTATCAATTTGATCTCAAATTGAAGGAAACAATTTGATCTACTATTGAGACCACATTTATAATTCTTAAACAAGTATTGACGGAGCTGAAGTAATTTTCTCATCTTGCCAGAGGGTTTTCTTTGCTTGGACAGACTATACCCTCCTGGCTACACCAATGATGGAATCCAATAGATCCAGGTACGGAAAAAGAAAGAACGAACGATGGGCTTTGGAAATTTTATAATTGAACTGAACCCATGTTAGGAAACTGTTCATGACAGCCTAAGAAATTGTAAGCACTGACAAGTGAATTGGAAATATTGACAAATTAATTGAAAAAATTGACAAATAAATTGGAAAAATTGACAAATAAATTGGAAAAATTGACAAATGAATTGGAAAAATTGACAAGTAAATTGGAAAAATTGACAAATAAATTGGAAAAATTGACAAATCAATTGGAAAAATTGACAAATAAATTGGAAAAATTGACAAATAAATTGGAAAAATTGACAAATTAATTGAAAAATTGACAAATTAATTGGAAAAATTGACAATTGTGAAAAATTGACAAGAAAATTGACAATTGGAAAAATTGACAATTGGAAAAATTGACAAGAAAAATTGACGAAAATTGACGATTGGAAAAATTGACAAATAAATTGGAAAAATTGACAAAATTGACAAATTGACAATTGGAAAAATTGACAAATTGGAAAAATTGACAAATTAATTGGAAAAATTGACATTGGAAAAATTGACTAAATTGAAAAATTGATTGGAAAAATTGACAATTGTAAATTGGAAAAATTGACAAGTAAATTGGAAAAATTGACAATAGTAGATTTTAAAAAATGAGGAAGTATAGTTTCAATCGTCCTAGTAGTTATACGTCCAATAGAGTCCAAATCGTCCTAGTATACGTGAATTCATGTCGATGTCATGTTGGAGTATTGTATTGATGTCAATGTTAGGAAATGTTGTATTTTCTCCAGCAAATAGGTTTCAGTCATGAATGAAAATTGTAGCCGGAGCTAAATTAAAGCAGACAAAACATCAGTTGAATTAGATAACATGTGGGGAGATTACTTGTAGGCTTCTAAACTGAAAAGGTTGATTTTTTCAATTTTCTGAACCTTGTCAGGAAAACTCTTAGCTAGATTTCATTTCCAGAATGAAATGGTTGACTTTTCAATTATGTTTTCTGTATTGCACCAATGAACAAACAGTATCCGGGAAGGCAGTTTCTATCAATTGATTTATTACTTGTCGAGAGATGACTTGTAGGCTTCTAGACTGAATGGGTTGATTGTATTGGCAATTCTTTGAAACTTGTCAGAAAAACTCTTTTCTAGGTGCTCATACTATGGAGGTTTCTTTCGAAAATGTTTTCTACATTGATAAAATTAAAAAAAGGTTTTCTTCTACAAATGGATAACATTCAGAGGAATAGTTTTGGGAAGCGGTTTGTCCCAGTGGTAGAGAGCGTCTAATCGGTGAGATTAGATAAGCGACGTGCCTCTACCACCACTGTTGTAACGGTGACCGGCTCCTCTGAATTCAATTCATGAGCCTCAAAAATCGCTTCCCGGTGGTTCGGAACCCACCTAAAGCCAAGAGCCCATGTGGGCATCACCCTCAAAAAAAAAGTATAGTCTGGCCAAGCAAAGAAGACCCTCTGGCAAGATGGGAAAATGACTCGAGCTCGGTCAATTTTCGTTCAAAGATTATCGATTTGATCTCAAATTGTAGGAAACAATTTGATCTACTATTATTCGGCCACATTCATAATTCTTGAACAACTATTGAAGAAGCTAGAGTCATTTCCTCATCTTGCCAAAGGGTCTTCTTTGCTTAGACAGACTAAACCAAAAGGCATGTTTATTTCGTGTTCTTTGCTGGGATTGGTATAGTTTGTCCAAGTAAAGAAGACATACTAGCAAGATGAGAAAATGATTCCAGCTCGGTTAAAATTTATTGAAAAATCATGAATTTGGTCTCAAAATGTAGGAAACATTTTAATGTACAATTTGAGACCAAATTTATGATTTATGAACACAATTCTATCGTGCTGGAGTAATTTTCACATCTTTCCTTGATGCCTTCTTCGCTTGTACAGACTTTACTCACTACCAAATACAGTCTGTCCAAGCAGTGAAGACATTCTGGCAAGATGGGAAAATTACACCAGCACGATCAATATAGGATGCAAAGATTATGAATTTGGTCTCAAATTGCAGGAAAAATTCAAGATTTTCTTGCAAGGTGGTGGAATGACTCCAGTTCGGTCAATATTTGTTAGAAAATTATAATTTAATTCTCAAATTGTAGATTAGAGCGTTTCCCACAATTTGAGACCAAATTGATAATTTTTAAACCAATATTCACCGAGCTGGAGTCATTTTCACATCTTGCCTGAATGTCTACTTGGCTGGAACATATGGTAGTTAACCACTCTTCACGCTAAAAGATGCCCGACAATATTTTTGTTACAAACTCTATACATTTCCAAAACCACCTTCATTTTGTGCATTTATCTATTTAGCGTATGCTTTTAACAGTGGGGAGACCCAAAGGGTTGTTCCACTTCGCAATATTATAACCTCATTTTTCACTAATGAATACATGCACAACCATGCGGGTTATAGTTCTTTTAAAATAGTCATTTTAAAACAAAAAAATTTTGATTTCACAACTTCATTAACAACAAAAACTAAAACATTCACAAATTGACTAGACCATAGCCGAGAATATTAAATTTTGACTTGAAATTTAGAGCTCGAAAGTTTGTGCATTACTAGAAATAGTAGAAGCACAAACAGAATTAGTCAAGGAGCAGTGTTTGAGAAGGAAATTTGAACAATGATCCAACGTTTTCATTACATAAATTGATAAGGAACAAAAGGATGCGATGGATTTTGAAATAAGTTTTCTGTCAACATTTGTACAGTTTGCATCTATCAACTCTATCTCTATCCATTCACTTTTCATACTAATAAAATAGATGAATGAAGTGATAGTAAGCGCGAAAAAGCTAGATCTGGAGTTTAGCTAGTATAATCTTTCCAAGCGAAGAAGACCCTCTGGCAAGATGATAAAATAATTCAAGCTTGGTCAATACTGATTCAAAAATCATCAATTCATCATCAATCATCAAATCATCAATCTTAATTTGTAGAATACAATTCGATAAACTATTAATACCACGTTTATAATTCTTGAACAACGGTTAAACAAGCTGGAGTAATTTTTCTATCATGCCAGAGGGTCTTCTTTGCTTGGAGAAGAAAATCTCATTACAAAGATGGAAGTTGTATCCAAAGCTTTGTCCCTCTCAAATATTGATACTCTACTCCCACTTTTACAATCTTTGCTAAAAGTTTTCTCAGTTTCTTTTGACTTTGTTATCCCTGTCTCTCTTCTTACTTCTGTGTTCTACATTGGCTTTCTTCTTACACTGAAGTTTACCACCAACTCAATATGTCAGATTTGACTAGTTTTAATCACTGGCGGCTCGTGCCCACGAAACAGGTGAAGTGCTCGTACAGCACTTAACCTGTTTCGTGGGCACGATCCGCCAGTGGTTTTAGAAAGCTTTCCCAGGCATATTGTAGTCTGTCCAAGCACAGAAGACCCTCTGGCAAGCTGGGAAAATGACTCAAGCTCTGTCAATATTGTTTCAAAAATCATGAATTTGATCTGCAATTGTAGAGCAGAATGCTTACTACAACTTGAGATCAAATTGATAATTTTTGAACAGAATTTTGGCTTGGTCAATATTTGTTCATGAATAATATTCTTTATTGTTTTCTACAATTTGATGATTATTCAACCAATTTCGATTGAGCTTGAGTCATTCTCCCATCTTGTCAGAGGGTCTTCTTTGCTTGGACAGACTAAAGTTTATGATGAAATAGTAAATTTTCTCTGCATGCAAAATCTGGAATTTGGAATTATTCCCGTTTCTTCGGAACCTTGTCGATATAAAATATTCTTGCACTAACTCTCTCTTAGCACATTTTCACATCTACAACTGTGAAAAAAGAATTATCTCCACTGAAACATGAACCACCCCGCACAAGAAAGAATAAACGATCAAACTCAACCCATGGGTTTGTGAAGAGAGTCTCTCAACATCTTCCTCTGGGATTCCAAGATTAAATATGATAGACGAGCTTTCACATTGCAGCAAGGGAGAAATGTTGTTAATACTTTAAACACAACTTCAGATATCAAGGGAAACCAAAGAAAGACTGAAAAGTAAGAGTTCTGTTTGAAAGGGGGGATGCTCTAGTTTGAACCTGGATTAATTATAGTCTGTCCAAGCAAAGAAGACATTCTGGCAAGATGGGAAAATGACTGCAGCTCGATCAATATTCATCAAAAAATTATAAGGTTGGTCTCAAATTGTAAACATCCTAATCCACATTCGGATCCAAATTCATAATTTTTGAAGCAATATTGACCGAGCTTGACCGAGAATGTCTTCTTTGCTTGTACGGACTATACAAACCTGTCGCTCCCATAAATTCTAAACCTCTTGGTTGTATACT
Source organism: Sogatella furcifera (assembly GCA_017141385.1). Classification (NCBI taxonomy): domain Eukaryota; kingdom Metazoa; phylum Arthropoda; class Insecta; order Hemiptera; family Delphacidae; genus Sogatella; species Sogatella furcifera. Next base: position 14,004,873 of record CM029553.1, read on the forward strand.
ATGAAAAATTACTGGCATGTATTTCTTCGATGAAAAAACGTGTAGATTTAGTTGTGCCAAGAACAGAAGAGCCTCTTGCAAGATGGCGGTGGGAAATGAGAGTGTAACTAACTACGCATGCGCAGAACTTGGAATACCAGGGTAAAATCACTTCAGCCAACCTACCGTTTTTACACTAATCGTAATCATATTGATTTCGCAAATGAAAATATTTTTCTATTCATTTATTGACATATAATAGCACAAATCATAACATAATTATGAACTAGGACAGAAAAAATCCAAGTCTGTATACTATTTCTTTCTAAAATTGGTAATACTAGAAGAATTTTCATTTCGACTACTGGCAGCAGTGAATGACAGCCATTTTGCCAAAGGCTCTTCTGTTCTTGACACAACTATAGATAAATAGATTCTTTCTTGATCATGAACAATAGATCCTTTCTTGATCAATATAAATGCACCAGGGCCGGATTTAAGATTTGTAGGCCCCTAGTCTCAACTTGTGGTGCGGGCCCCTATGGACCTGGGGGGTGTACCCTCTCAGCTAAGCGGGGGGCTCGAGGGTCCTCCCCCGGGAAATTTTGTGAAAATTTACTCCAAAATTGCGTTTCAAAAGGCCTTTTTCATGTAGGGCCCCTGACAAATTTGCGAAAATTTACTTTAAAATTGCGTTTTGGAAGGCATTTTCGCGGTCTATTAAATTAGGAAATCTCCATTTTTTAGCATAAAATATTGATAATGATAGTCCATATAAGACCAATTGGATACCATCTTTAAAATTCAAAAACAAATACAAATTCAAGATAGATTCATGATGAGTTATTGAAAACTCGTTCATTTAGAGATGAGGATGAAATTTAAAATTATACAATTCTTTATTTCAATGTTGCAGTCTTTAATAGCAAGTCTTCACTAGCTTACTTTGCAGAATAGATCCCGATAGAACCACTGTTTCGATTTTAAACTGAAGATTTTATTAAGATTTAATGTTATTCATTAAAAGTGAATTTAACTTCCATTAAATCAATAAGTGCCATACTTCCAATTTTGTTGGGTTTGGTATTGCGAACTGCCAAAGCATATAACTTATTACAATACATTTATTTATTATTCTATAATATCTTAGTAATATCTAATATTTCATACTTCCTGCCACGGTCATAAACAAAAATAACTAACAATGATGGTGAGTGAACTGGAGAAGGAAAATTTTTCAGAAAGAGTACTCTATGTAAACTATATTTTTTAGAGTTCTAAGGCTTACTATTAGTTTTATCATATTTGTGAACATACTGTATTAATTTATAATTAAATTTGATCAAGTATGCTGTATAATATGTGATTTTGATATGTAAGCTTAAATCCGAATTTCAAACAAATAAAATTCATCTTAATTCAATTCTACAACCAGGCAGGTGAACAGCTAATCGCTGTTCTATTACCAAAGACAGTAATGTTGAGGAGGATTTTGAATAGGTTCAACGTGTATTATTATTGAACAGATGCATTACATTCAACAGATACAGATTATATAACTCAGTTTGTATGGCTATTTATTGATATAAGTTTGCTCGAATGCAGGTTGTCAAGTTTTAAAAAATATTTTTTTCTATATTTTTGTGGTGCGGGCCCCTAGGCGCCAGCCTAGTTGGTCTACCCTTAAATCCGGTACTGGCAAGAAGGTCTCTGCGGATTTGTGAACCAGATTTGGTATGCGTATTTGGTACATGCAATAGTGATACGGACATGAGATATAGCTGTCCAAGCAAAAAGACATCCTGGCAAGATGGGAAATGACTCCAGCTTGGTCAATATTAGTTCAAAAATTATAAGAAATTTGATCTTGAATTATAGAGCAGAATGTTTTCCACAATTCAAGACCAGATAGTTTTTGAACCAATAATGACCAAGCTGGAGTAATTTTCCATCTTGCCAGAATGTCTTCTTTGCTTGGACAGACTATACACCAGTGAAAAGTCCAAAATTGATACGCAATCGTACAGGAAGGAAGCTCACGAGTTGTTGCAAAGAGGATACATATGTTTATAGTCGATTGTGGTTCTGGCTAGCTTATCCTGGATCTTTGATAAAAACCTAACCACGAATTTGCCTTGCAAAGACGACTTTTTACAGCAAATCCACAAGGAGACATCGACCATCATAGACTTCTTCAAATCTCCCTCCTTTTTCAATATGCGCATATCAATGATGAAGCTACACACACAATATTGTCAGATATAGATGGAATATTGACGGTGAACAGAATATTTCCAGGTCCATATACTCATCCTCACAATGTGGTTATTATTGGTGTGAAGCGTTCCATAGAAGATGAAATCATTATTATTTTCCATAATTTTGTCAGATTTTTGAATACTTATGTACCTTAGAGTAAATTAAAGAGTACCTTAAATACTTGGAGTAATTTACTGTGAATGGGGTAAATGTGTTCAAAAATTTTTTTTCTATAGGCCACTTAACTGAATTATTGGCAAAGTATAAAACTAAATAAAATTAAAATTAAATCATATTCACATGTTATGAATAAGGATTTATTACTGTTGTAGTTACATCATGGACACTTCTATTTTCTTCCTTTCCTTCTACTATTGCAATCTAGTCTCATAAGAGGCTAATAAGCAATTCATTTCTCATTTATAATCGGAATTTTGGACTAAGTTAGGAGTCCTCACTGGGACTACTAGGTACTTCTACATACTAATTAAATTATTTCAATTATCAATGAGTAGGCTTATTGAAAGAATTTTTTGCCATCATCAATTCCAAAAATTAGCCAGAATTAGCTACTTAGTTCCCAGTTGACTAGTGAGAGTGGTCCGTAGCACATGGCACATCTATTTGTGTTTCGTGGATTTCGTGCGGTTTTTTTTAGCCGTTTATTAACGTTATAAGTAGAAATGGTAAAAATTCTGATAAAAAACTGTAGTTTCTGATAGAAGTAAACTAGATAATATTATGTGTAAGTTGGATGCAATGTGCCTTCAACGTACACATCGGAGGAAATTCAGTACCTAACTTAAACTAACATTAATTTTTTTTCTGAATATATTTTTCGTATTCAAAATTGAAGGAGAAACTTGATTCATTTACTACCAAGAATCACGATTATAATTGACAATTTGAATTAAATTGATATAGTGAATTCCAAATTGTTGAATGGATCAGATTATCTCTATACTACAGAAATCAGCACAAAATCACATGCAATGATGCCCCCCTTCTATTAATCTTCATGGTGGACTTTGCCCCCCAATAATTTGATGAAGTCGGCGCCACTGTACTTCTACATACTAATTAAATTATTTCAATATGACATACATAAAGTAATAACTCTTCTATGATGTTCTCAGGATAGTCTGCGGTCTGATGTATCCCTGCAATACTCTGCCATTCAGTTTGAATAATGTCAAAAAATTGATGAACGAGAGGAAGAATTTGAATATAGCACCATTATTTCAACATGATTACTGGAACCACCGCAATGCTAATATGTTACAATACGAAGTAATGTAACTAATGTTGTAGAAGAGACTAGTCTTGTGTCTATCCTAATGAGTAAGAATACATTCAAATGAATATTGAAGAATAATTTGCTAAACATCAAATTATTTCGTTCAATTTAACTTGAAAATGTCTTGAAAGTTCAAAACTAATTTTTGAGAAAAAATTAATTAATCTAAAAAGGTTATATTATAACCTTTATTTCACTATATTTCGATTATTTTATATTTTTTATATATTTTTATATTTTGATTGAAGAGATTGTACATAGTATATGACAAGAAATACATTGACTAACTCTGTATTATAATTATTCCCCTGCGTAGACTATAGGCTGTCCAAGCAAAGAAGACCCTCTGGCAAAATGGGAGAATGACAATTAGCTTGGTCAATATTGGTTGAAAATTATCAATTCGATCTAAAATTGAAGATCACAATTTGATCTACTATTTAGACCACATTTAGAGTTCTTGAACAATTAAGAAAGTTGGAAAGACAGTTAAGAAAGTTAGAAAGACAGTTAAGAAAGTTAGAAAGACAGTTAAGAGAGTTTGAAAGACGAGGAAAGACAGTTATGTTGGTGAAATCGACAACAACAACAACAACAGCAGCAGAGGCAGCAACAAAAAAAAACAAATATATTGACCAAGCTGGAGTCATTTATTTTCTTATAAGAAAGAGATTCTTATAAGACAGTCTTTTATTTTATTCATAAGAAAACTAAGGGTTATCCCTTAACTGCCCACTGTGTCCATATGGACACAGCTGCAAGGCCTTACATTTTAAATTATGGCATTTTTTGGATTCAAATTTTCACGTTTGGCACTCATGTCACTGAATTATTATAGACCTACGATAGACCTACAGGTCTACGATTGTGTACAAGAAATTCTACCATAACTTGTTTCAGTAACTTTTACTTTCAGTTTGAAATTCGTGATTCACAAAAATGGAAGAATTCATGAAAATTGATCTAGAATAATTACTTTTTATCATATATGAATCCAATATTTGTTGTAATCACAGTAGAACGCCGATAATCCGGATTAATTGGGACCGGACCCTATCCGGATTATCGAAATTACCTTACAAAAGGGCCAGCAGACCCTTTTTTTAGAAAAAAAGTTTTAAAATAGTACATTTCCTATTGGGAAATAATAGAAAATTATTTCCTTCGCTTCGCTAAACACTACAGTATGTATTCTCTCATCGCCAATTTTCTAGTAAAGAACTTAGATGGTACAAATATTGTTTATTTCTTGCTGAAGACCAATCCGGATTATCGACGGTCCGGATTTTCGACGCCCGGATTACTGACGTTCTACTGTATTATCTGAATCTAATAATGATGAATCATTCTAACATACAAAGTAAGTTTTGGCAGTTTTCTTCATTTGAGATTATGTTCATAGTTGAATATTTTCTGCTGTGTCCATATGGACACGCTGGGCAGTGGAATGAGCAAAAGGTCAATAAGTTTTCACTTTTCAGTAATAGGCCTGTGCAAAATTGAGAAAGGATACTCATTCTATTGGATGAATAATGTTTTTTATGATTAATTCCAATAATTCCTTTAATCCAGATAATAATAATAGATAATCCAATAATTCTGGCGTGGTGGGGGGGAGGCTTTGGCTCGGTCGGTGTCGGGGGCTGAAGGTCTGTTTGAGAATTCATGGCTTTTATTATTTGTACAATAATAAAGTGTTGAAAATTATTTGAAGTTCATCAATTCATCCCGAATGATATGTTCTAGCATAGCCTCTTTCTAGCTCATGTAACTGCCCAGCGTGTCCATATGGACCAGCGAGAATGGAACATATACTGTATTTCTATATTCTACTCTCTCTGATATGGACACAGTGGTTTTTTTAAAATACTGGTGTATATTTTGATGAAATTTCATCATTTCTGGTTAAAACTGAAGCTAAGTAACCAATAAATGTGCTTATCAAAGAAAATTGGAATAAAAAAATAATCCGGGCAGTGAAGGGTTTGAATACTCTTCATGTTGTATGATGGAGACATAAGGAGACCGGCAACGCAACCTAGCGGTCCAGCATAATAACTAATCCTGCTCTAAGCGTGCACTCAACGCACTCTAGTGGCTGTTCTGCTAACTGATCATCGGACATTGATCCAAGTCGCACCCACGACTCGAGGTAGTGCGCTTGACGGCTTGAACTATGTTATACGTTGTAAAACATAATAATATAGACAAACACAGGCGGCTCCAGTCTATATTTGCGCAAGCGCAAGGAATTCATTCAATTTTAAGGTTTGCTAAGAGCAATCGAAACTCAGCTGATGGGCTACCCTCTAGCCATAGCCGCTACAGTCTGTCCAAGCAAAGAAGACATTCTGACAAGATGGGAGAATGACTCCAGCCTCGGTAAATATTGGTTCAAAATTGATCTCATATTGTAGTAAACATTCTGCTCTACAATTTGAGACCAAATTTGTAATTTTTGAACCAATATTGACGGAGCTGGAGTCATTTTTCCAAAGAATGTCTTCTTTGCTTGGACTGAAACATACATCTAGCCTACTTTTGAAGACCTCCCAAATTGCTATTCACCCTCTACATCTGGTCGCCACAATCTACCACTGGCGGTTCGTGTCCATGAAACAGGTGAAGTGCTGTATTGTAAAAGATACGGGCACTTCACCTGTTTCGTGGGTACGAGCCGCCAGTTACATCTACATCTAAAGTCTGTCTAAACAAAGAAGACCCTCTGGCAAGATGGGAGAGTGACTCAAGCTCGGTCAATATTGGTTCAAAAATTATCAATTTGTTCTGAAATTGGAGGAAACATTCTGATCTACAATTTAAGACCACATTTATAATAGTTCTTGAACAAATATTGACCAAGCTGGAGTCATTTTCCCATCTTAAAAGAGGCTTTTATTTGCTTACTCAGACAATAGGGTACCGTTCTCTAAGTCTCTATTAAGAGCCCTCCCAAATTATTATTATTATTATTATTATTATTACTGATTTCAGCAACCAGCAATGAGTCATCTATCCCAGGAAGCTTCATTATATATTTTATTATTATTATTATTATTATTATTATTATTATTATTATTATTATTATTATTATTATTATTATTATTATTATTATTATTATTATTATTATTATTATTATTATTATTATTATTATTATTATTATTATTATTATTATTATTATTATTATTATTATTATTATTATTATTATTATTAGATAGATAACCACTCTGATGATATCGAAACATGTCATGTTATACGATATGCTACATAAGAAGTATACCGTCAGATGGTGTAACTTTCGCACTAATTAAAAGTATTGTTAACCTCAGATAAGTTATCCATCCAATTATTTAAATTTTGGTCAAAGCTGATATTGACTTGTGGTATTCCTAAAATAACTTACTATTAAATACTTATACTACTCTCCCTCCTTTAGAAGATTATTGGCTGTCGTTAGGAGGGCCCTCGCGTGGGGTGTGCGGAGTGTGCGACCGTACAGCAGGGCGCCACGGCCAAGGGGGCGCCGCGGTGGCTGATGCAAAACGGGAATTTTTAAAATTTCAATTGGGCTATGAGACTAATTTTTTCCCCCTATTTGATAAAAAACTTTTCTACCAACAACTTAAATCTACAAGAAATTATTTTCTCTGCATAAACTCATTCATCATAATGAATTGATCAATTGAAAAACCACGATCAATGTATGAAGCAAGCTAAGAAACGCCCCTCTTAAATTCAATTCTATTGTTGGCTGACAATACGAACCACCTCACACTCTGTCGACCAATCACAAGCCAGTTTCCGATAAAAACTTCTTCCCAATATTTTTACCGAATGGTTGTAGTTTTTAAAACTTTTTTTCTGGCAAGAGGTCGGTATTAGATCATGAATAGTTTGGGTTCTATTTCATTATATTCATCGTAAAAAAGGAAATACCGTACGTGGGGGTTACTTTGTGACACGCGGGGAAGCTTAGTGGACAGTGGACTTTATCTATTTTTACAATTACTACCCTATTTTCATGCTTCCTACGAGTCTGAAAACGGTCAGAACAGTTGCTCTAGGTGTGCTGCTATCTATTGACCACTTCTCAGAAGTTATGGGTGAAACAAAATGGCGGTTTCAGTTATTCTTTGAAATACTCATATTTTTAATGTTGTGGAAAATCTGGAAACTTTAATTTCCCATCGATCATTTCATGGTATATACTTCTAATGCTATTATGATCTTTTCATGTATTTGTTGACTTCAATCCAGCGTTAGAAAAACTTGAAAAATTATTTTATTCTCATTTTATAAAGATATAATCAAGATTTCAGCAGGTTGTGGGGTAACTTTGGGACAACTGAGGACCGTCAGAAAGTCAACCCTAAAGGGTCACCCACATTCATAATTAGTTTCCCCTCAAATATAAACACCATTCTGAGTACAAGATAGTTCATCAATTTTTCGAGAAAAAAATTTCCAGGTTCTTCGGCATGAAATTTTGTATGAACGGTCAAAAACTCATTTTTCCTAATAAATTCATTGAGGAAATGGGAAATTTTGTTTATTGTCATTTTTTTTCTTCAACTGTAAACCTTCAATGTATAATGCCACGGAACACAACGGAATGTTAATTACTTTTTTGAATAACGTATTATTATATAGACTTTTATATTATATAACTCATCATATAAAAGTTATTAACATTCCGGTGTAAACGTGGCTTAAAATTTTGCAGTTTTGATCATTTTTAGTGCCTATAGGGACGTATGAAAGTACCCTCAGGTGTAAAAAGTCAATTTTCCTTTTGTAACATGCTTGAAACCAATTCAGTCGATTCTCAATTTCTGTAATTGTTTCATAATGTAATCAATCCTCATATCTTCCAAATTTTTATAATTTTTTGAGTAGATAACGAAAAATTGAGGTTCAAATTATTAATTTTATGAGCTACATTGTTGTTGTCATTAATCGACATTCGTTTTAAGAAGAAAAATCAGTTTGTCCCAATGTTACCCCGCATTGCTTTTTGTGACTTTGACATATATTATGTTTTATAATTAGACAACATCTCCACACTCGGTCTATAGTGGCATCGTATCAGATAGCCAAAAAGTGTAGCTATCTCTTGGTACCATTATATATGAGATTGGATGATTCGTTTCTCACATTATCTTTGAAAACTAGTAAACCCGTCCCAAAGTAACCCCCAGTTAATTGATGAGTATAAAATGGGAGTGTGAAATCATATTTTCATCTCATTTCATACAGCATAAAACTATTGAAGTCTAGTACTGGCCTAAGTTACACGATAAAAGTAAAACTGAATCTAAACTCTATTAATAAATTTTTCAAATACTAACTTGACAGAATCTTACCAGCCTGAACACTATATCAAATTAGCACAAGATCGTTAATAGTAAATAAGCTTATTTTTGTGTATGTTCCTTCTTTTTATTGCTAGCAGCCATTTTCTTAGACAGAACTCACAAAACACTGTCAATCAATAAGAAAAGAGCAGGGGAGCATGAAGGCGTGTCCAAGTCAAATCTGAAACATCACCCGTCAACTAACTGCTGCCATCTACTGGTTGAATTTGGAAACTTTTCTAAACAATATTTTCGGCCATTTCGATTGTAGGTGGAGCTTGGAGGCGTGTCCAATGAAAGTCGAAGCAAGTCACCTTATTGCTACTGCCATCTGCTGGCTGAATTTGGAACTATTGCGAATGTTATTCAAGAAAGTTGGGTAGAGCAGTGAAAATGGCTGAAATCTTCAATTTGCTTGTTATTGAGTTTATGATTTTTTGTTAATATAGGTTATCTTTATTTCCAGTGGAATTAAATATCTATGATAATTCACAATAGGCTATTTTTTTGTGAAAAATCTATGATTCCCTTCCTTATGTGCTTTCTAGCTAACTAATAGAATAAATTAATCAATGATTGAAAAATTAATATTTTAATTATGAAATATGGTACAATGTGACTGTTCCACTCAATGTATATAGCCTCTAGTTACTTTTTATCAATTCCAGTAGGCTTTTGCTTATCACATATACTATCCAATACATAACAATATGTTGGGATACATTATAGCAAGTAGGCCATCGATAATCATTTTTGCCACACCACATGCAACATTGGGATTGTTTATGAGAAAAATTATGAAAAAAGGTGTGTAAGGCAGCTAGAATCATGTTTGGCTTTGAATATATTATAATACCAGCCGGCAGAATCATTTATTGAGCACTGCATTTCTACACCTAATCTGGACCTGTTTACCTAATTTCAACATTTTCTGCCAATTTGTTCTAGAAAAATCTAAGAAAAACTCCGAAAATTCCAAAAAAGTGAAACGCTAATATTAAGCGTAACCTTGGGAAGTATATCGGTCATAGTTTGAAACTTGATTCAATATCTTCCAAATTAGTTTATCTATAATCTCGCTGAACCATTGAATTTACAGTTAGGGTTGGAAAATCAAGGGGGAATATATGCAACCCGTAACACATCTACAATTTTGAAAACCTGATTACTGGCGTAATCTTGAACGGATTGCAAAAATATATTAACACAACATTTCTAGACCTTATCTGAACCTGCCCACCAAATATCAATATTTTCTACCGATTGGTTCTCGAAAAAATGGGGAAAACGCCGAAAAACTCTAGAAAAACTAAAATATTTGGCGTAACCTTGAAAAGTTTTTAAAATCCGTTCTTAGCGCGCATCTAAACGTCCAATTGAACATGCCTGCCAAATTTGAACGCAATCGGTTCAGTGTACTTTTAGTTCTGGTGGTGAATGAATTAATGAATGAATGAATCAGTGCCATTTCGCTTTTATATATAGAGATTTTGGATTGCATTCGTCTCGTAATGGCTGTTAATGGGGGTGGGGGCGCCTGCCGTAATCTCGCACAGGGCGCCAAAAAACCACGCGAGGGGGCTGGTTGTTAATAGAGATAGTCAGTCGTTTTCCTACTCTGGAAGAATAGCATTACACTGTAACTCTAACTGATCAACTGGATGTTATTCAGAGGTGTTCTGCGCCATTACTTTGTTTCAGGAGCTATGGCTGAGAGGATTAACGAGCTAACCACACGTTACCACTGGCGGCTCGTACCCACGAATCAGGTGAAGTGCCAGTATCTTCTAATACACAGCACTTCACTTGTTTCGTGGGCACGAGCCGCCAGTGCACGTTACCCCTATCCTTGTTGATGATTTTTCACCTTTACTGCATAGTGGAGTGAATATGAAACTGTCAGCCTGCTGGTAGGGCTAGGCCATTCATGGGCTATTGAGCCATTGAGATATATAAATATATATACATACATACTTATAAAATAAAAATTAAGCAAGAGGGGTAGGGTTGGAGACTTTTGGCAGAACACTTATCTAGATGATAGTAATCGACGAGAAATAAATTCAAATTAGGGCCGGTTTCCCAAATACGTTTAACTGAAATTTTAGTTGAAACTATCAGCTGCCGGTTTATGGTCACTTTTATTAACTTTTGTTTCAATTGAGCCAGCTGATGGTTTAATCCAAAATTCAGATAAACTTTTTTGGAGAAACCGGCCCTTAGCCTCATATGTTTTTTAGTGCATTTCATTTGAAAATGCACTATTGGTCTTGACCGGATAATCGCAAATATATGATGCGATATACTTTTTACACGTTTCCGAGCCCCCAGAACACGAATCTGATGTCCGTTCAAATTCATATATCTCTATATATATATTTATATATGTACAGATTCTTGTTAACACGATAACTCCGGAAGGGCTTGTCGGAGAGCGACCAAATTTTGCACAAAAATCATTAGTGTTAATATCTCGGTCAAGTTCGTTAACCAGCCAAATTGGTCCAAGGGAAGGGGGTGAAATTAGGGGATGAAAATTTTGAAAAATCACTACAAATTGACCAATGACTTGATCGTTTTGAAAATTGGTGTGTATAATAGCCTTATTATGCCCTACAATTTGAGCCATCAACGGAAAAAATCCAATCAAAAATGGCGGAGAAAATTGCGAATAATATGCCGAAAATTGTGTTTTTTATGGGTTTTTCGAAAACGGCACCTTTGAATTCATACCCTGAATAGCTCATTATGAGTCATATGATTCGAGCCATCATAGAATTTGAAATGCACTCTTTCCGACCGCCAGCTGCCGGAGCGAATTTTTTTAACACGTTGAGCGCTACAGCAAAATTTAGACTTAGCCGCGTGTGCTATACAGGTCTCCTATATCCTGTACACTGCTTGGCCCACCATGCTATACAAGTCTCTCGGTTCCTGTATGCTATCTGCACAATACTGCCACCTGGTAGCCAATCTATGAACTATTTCGAGCCAAACACACTGGTACTATGAAGAGTATGAATATATGTGATATGATTTCCCATAGCATGCATCTCCAGCTTCTGTGAAGCATGGAAACTGTACTTATAGAAAATCATGATATATTTTTTGTTTCATCGTCTTTTTTGTCTTCATTTTATTTTTTTATCTTTATTTTATTACAAATCTTATAGTACTAAGTATATTTAAAATATGATAAAGATATGATATGATAAGAATAGGATTGGATTGGGAAATTTTATAGAGTAATATGAATAAGTTTGATTTTATTTTGTGTGCATGTTGTTGAAGCAAGGCAAACAGAATCCAGGTTTTCCCTCGCAATCTTCGCAAAAAGTGATGACCTTTGTCACCTTTTTGTCAGCTTCCCTGCTTGTCATCGTTCTCCTTAATCTTGCATAACATCCCTTGCACGATTTTTGCTTCTTTCTTCTTGGCCCATCTGGTTTTGCCAGCCTATGAATAGATCTTTTCAAAACTTGACTTGTCGGTAATTCTTTTTTTTCCAAAGATGTGGCCAGGATACTTCTGAAGTCAGTTATTGATACCTTTTTTTGATCTGTGTGCCTAACTCTGTTGTAAATTATCCACGCATTTACCAAAAAGTAATTCAAATGCTAGTTTTCGGTACCATTTCACACCCCTTTGAAGTACAGAATGGTACGAGCTCATTTGGTTGCTGAAATCCACCCCTTTCTTAGCTTTATTGTAGCTTATTATGCATCTTGGTTTTTTGACAGGTTGTCCATCCCTTCTATTCTTCCCAGCTTCAACCAAACTCTCATCATGTGATGGAATGCTTTTTAGCATAACTACCGGCCTCTTATCATGCCATTCAATTACCTTTATCTTATTTTTCTCCTTGCCACACACTTCTCCTTTTTTCAATTTTTTTCCGACAACACTCTTTGGAACACCTTTCCTATTACTTCTCAACGTTCCACAATACATTATTTTTTGCTCATATAACTTCTCTGCCAGAGATATGCTGGAGTAAAAATTGTCAGCATACAATGTTCGCCCCATCATCATGTTGAGAAACATGATGTCATCTCTTCCACTTATGTGTGCAAATACGTGACTAATAATAGATATATTATGTATATCAGTGGAAGTTAAGACAGATAAGATGATAAAATATTTTGATGGTCTTCAAACAATAATTGTAAACAATATTACGTGAATTTTGAGAGATAATAAGACTACTTCATCATTCTAGTGCTATACAGGGCTCCAAGGTCCTGTACTGGTTTTTATGCCTACAATTCGTATTTATGGAGAGAAAAACCAATAATGTGATTGATAACATGATTAATGATCGAAAAATGCAAAAAAAGCATTTAGCACCACAGGTATTTTCACAACCATTGGGCATAGCAGGGGCTGCCGATCCGTACAGGAACCGGGAGACCTGTATAGCACTCAACGTGTTAACTCATTGACTGAACAATGTAGAAATATCCAATTAACGTTGTTTACTTGTTTATACACACTTGAAAATGGCTCTATTAGCATGGAAATTGAACACTGCAGTGTATTTGCATTGAATTTGAAGATACTTTCAATTCCAGTGAAATGGATCTCACTATTTTGGAAATCTTCAGTAATTGAAATGGTCTACAACTTTGAAAATAAAAATAACATATTAGAAAGTAGCCCTGGGCCCTGGCTTATAAAGATTTACAGCTTGGGATTTAAGTGATTGGGATTGTAGATTCACCAATAAAACTCTCGATTTACAATGTTCCAAATTTTGGAAAGGATCAGCTGTTGAATCAACGATCAGCCAAAACTCACTAGGAGACCCTAACATTTGAATCCAAAATGTCCGCGATGGTTCGAGTGGAATAGGAAATCCCATGTATTCTTTATTCTTTCTTTACAATTGCGACTTGGTTTCCAAGTATTTTAAGCAAAGGATGAATGAGTGATGATAAATGATGAAGGTTTAAGATGTAGGTTATATGTCTATGTAAATTGGTTCAGACGAAAAATTCACGATATGAGCTGTTCAAACTCGAATCATCGCGGCCATTTTAGATTACAAGGCTAGGGTCTTCTGACTTGGTTTGTTTACGATTTTCTTTGTAGGTTATGATAATATTTTAGTAACAAAAATGATTACTGTTCAAATCTCACTATATAAATAATGATTGATATTTATTATTAAATATATTCATAATAATAAATCAATTTATGTATCAAAATCATTAAATTAGGAGCAAAGTTTTGGTTTTAGAGGAACAACATTGGACTATTCCGATATTCTATTTACTTGAGGTAAATTCGTATCATGTAATTTTTTTAATCAGCTGAAACTGTAGAATTTGCTTTTTATTGGAAACGTTTATGAGACAGAAACGCCCATAAAATCCACGAATTATGAGTAATGTGGATTGTAAAATGTTTATAAGCCAGGGCCCAGTTTCGACCAACTTTATCTGATTGATCAAGATTGAAGATAATGAGCATAGATAATAGAGGTGAATCATTATTTTTTCACATTTTCTGTTATAAGTAATGGACTATGATTAAGCTTAACGCCTTGGGACTTTACAATGAGTTTAAGGGGTCTTTGGCCCCAACTGAAAAACTTCACACAACTGACGCAATCTGAGAACGGCCTTGGATTTTAGGAAACGAAAGATCGCGTTAACTGCTGAATGATGTAACTTCCGACTCAGTGTGGCACGTATGAATGGTTTAGTGGAAAAGAGGGCTCTTGTGCCTCAACTTCGCCCACAACAATTTTTTAATGTAGATGACAAAGTCAAAATGAAATTAAAAAATTTATAATAGAAAATTTGAAAATAAAATAATATTCATCTATCTATCAATAAGATTTTAAAGATTATTATAAATATATTATTATATAATAGCCCCTATTATACTGTATATAACTATTATAATATTATCAACTACATAGTATACCAGTTTGGAAAGTAACATATTTGTAGGAATATAACGATTTATAAATACGATAATTAATACACATGAGACCACTGGAATTAGGCTCCTGGTGAAAAATCGTGTAGAATTGAATAAATAAGTTTCTGTTTGTTTTATATGTCAACAGCAAGACAATAAGTTAAACGTTCTTCATAAGCAGGTCACTTAGTTAAGTATTCCCAACATGAAAAATATCACAATTATTGTTAAAAAGCAGCCCGTGGTTTTGGGTGGATTAGAATTATTCAGTTCTGTAAACTTATTGTTTTTAATCAGTTGGTTGCATGACTATTAAAGTCTGTCCAAGCAGAGAAGACATTCCGGCAAGTTGGGAAAATGATTGCAGCTTGATCAATATTGGTTTGAAAATTATAAATGAGGTCGAAAATAGTAGATCAAATTGTTTCCTACAATTTGAGACCAAGTTAATAATTTTTAAACAATATTCACCGAACTGGAGTCATTTTCCCATCTTGCCAGAATGTCTTCTTTGCTTTGACAGACTCTACTATTCAATTGTTTTTCTATCTTTTTTTTTTAATTCTCACGCTGCCAGGTTACTGTTTTGAGCTGTGGGAAGAAAACGAAAATGAGATAGTTTTGTGTTAACCTGTACGTGTACATATATGTTATCCAACACGTGTTCATCTCATATAAGAAGAGTTACGAAAACGAGCTGGAAACGTTCGAATTATCTCTTTCAACATAGATACGACCACCCCGTCTTTCGGAGGAGACAATAAGCCGTCGGTCCCGACTACCTAAAAAGTAGTCGTCATCTATCATCCGTTTCATTACCCACGCACAAGCCTATGAACTTATGTGGGCTTCACCCTCATAAACAAACAAACAAACAATTTTCAGTGAACTATCGATTATCCGCGGCGCCTGTATAATAATGAAAATAATAATTTATTTATCTATATATTAATCCAGTTATTTACAAAATAACTAATAATACTTAATGTTAAGGTTCAACAGGCTTAAGCCCAAAACTGTCCCTTTTCCAATTTAGAATACAATCCAGGTTATTGATAAATTAAATGAAAAATCAAATACCCTTTTTGAAAAACTTTAGAATTATTATCCCACATACATGTTGGAATGATTATTATAAAGTTTTTTAAAAAGGGTATTTGATTTTTCATCAATTTATCAATTATTTTGAATAGCCCTAAGTTTAAAGTTTAATTTTCAAATCAAGGTTTGCTGCTTTTCTTTCACAGTCACAAATTTTCACTCCAAATAAACACTTCAAAATTTTAATATTTTAGAAGATTGATGAAAGTTTCTAGCCAAAAATTACCAAATTATTAATAATATAGACTGAACCCAACATTCAAAGAGAAAATACAATTCCTATACCAACTTGTTCTATTGAGCGTCGGGTTTTTTGGGGAGGTGGGTTGAAAGGTGCAAAATTTCAAATATCACAGGTTCACAGAGATGTCTAAAAATGTAAAAAGAAATAAAATCTCCAGGTGTTTACATTGAGAAGAGGATCTCTTCCAAGAGATCGTGCAGAGAAGAGGAGTCTGACCAAGCAAAGAAGAAATTCTGTCAAGATGGAAAAATGACTCCATCTCGGTCAATAATGGTTCAAAAATTATCACTCTGGTCTCGAATTGTAGGAAACATTCTGATCTACAACTTGAGACCAAATTTATGATATTTGAAAGAATATTGACCGAGCTGGAGTCATTTTCCCATCTTTCCAGAATGTCTTCTTTGCCTGGACAGACTATACCTGGGTTGAATCGAACAGCTGGTCGATTTTGATCACCTGCCTGTCAGCTTAACTCCCTCTTCTACCTACTCCTTTCTTTTATTCTTTTTGTAGCCTACTTCGTCTCCTGCTTATTTTTCTCTTGATTCTTTTTTCTTATCGTTTTCATCGGCTTTTTGATTCTACCATGGATAGGATAATTATGATGAGTCTATGATTCTACTTTATCATAGGAGTGCAGCATAGGCCTATTAAAAACAGATATTGACGTTTATATTTACTAATTTTTTTGAAGCGAACAATTATTATTCCTATATTCGTGACAGGTGCTTGGAGAGAAGCATAAATATAGTCTGTCCAAGCAAAAAAGACATTCTAAAAAGATGAAAAAAATGACTCCAGCTCGGTCAATATTGATCCAAAAATGATAAATTTGGTTTCAAATTTTAGATAAAAATATGTTTTCTACAATTCGAGAACAAATTCATTTTCAATCAATATTGACCGAGCTGAAGTAGTTTTCCCATCTTACCAGCATGTCTTCTTTGTTTGTAGAGACTGTTGATAGGAATGCCATGACATTGAATAGTTAATTATTTGTTGAGTTATTTACAAATATTTACACTAAATGGTGGGGTCCAACAGGCTTAAGCCCAGCTTTGAGCCTAAAACTGTCCATTTTCCAGTTAACAATACAATCCAGGTTATATTTGTTGCTTAACTTTCACTCCAAACACTTCAAAATGTTAATATTTTAGAAGATTAATGGAAGTTTCTAGCCGAAAATTACCAAATTATCAGTAGGCTAATATGGAAACTTTATAAAATTATAATTACAGTAGGTAATTTTAGGAGATGGGCTACGTCCAATTAAACGTTTCCTCTATTCGGTGTACAGAGTCAGCCTCAGAAGTCTATCAAAGTATAATGATAAATGAAATGAAAAATCAAATACCTTTTTTTTTAAACTTTTGAAGTTTTTTTTTCAAAAGGTATTCGATTTTTTATTTTATTTACTTATATAAATATTTTTTTATTTCATTAATTTAAATAGCCCTAAGTTCAAAGTTTAATTTTTAATATAATGAGTAGTACATATAACATGAGTCTAATAATATAAGTTTATTATGAGTATATAATATAACATAAGATGAATGTTTTATCGGAAAAATATTATGATACGTGGTTATGTAATACTTAGTAAAATTTATAGAAATTTGAATGAATCAGTTACCTGTGACGGAGCAGTGTTATCGTGGCCTTGAGGCGGCTGGAACCTCTCGAACTTGAAGCTGTCACTGCGATAGAGCAAATTGGGCTGATGGTGACCGGGACGACAGATCCTTGACAGTTCGGGCCAGGGCAGTGGCAACGCCCTCAGCAGTTTCTCGACGAGAAGCATGTCGTCGGAGGAGGAAGCCGTCGGCGCGGTCCTGACCAGGCGCCGGTCGTCGGGGCGACGCTTGCGGGAAGTGGAGGCTCGCCGTCGTGTGAGGAAGCGGTCCATGATGGAGGGTCGCCTACTTGCACCGGCTCCCGGGTGATAACTAAAGAGGGGTGTGCGACTGTGCGAGGTCTAGTGGTGGAGGTTGGAACTAGCTCCATGTGACCTAGTTAAATGTCGCGGGCTGTTGCAACGTCGCAGAACAGCTGATCGCTGTTGTCAAGGTCATCACAACACTATTCGCTGTGAGCATCCACTGTGCTGCGCTCTGGTGTATAACTGTATGCGTTTTTAGGCAGGATTTAACATTTCAAGAATAGGGCTTTATGTGGGTAAAGAATATTTAATAAATTTTGATTTGATTTTGATCAGATTTGAAATAAAATAGAGATCCAAGGCATTATTTCGCTTCTCAATTATCAAAGCATCATGTTTATTCATTGCATTAAAATTGTATTATTTTAATATTATTATTTATTCAATAATATTTTTTTTTCATATTGTAGTCCATATTTTTATAGTTAATATTTCATTTCTATTATTAAAAGCAATGAGAAAACACACATTAGCCCAAAACTTCTTTATGTAGGTATGTATTTTATCAATAAAATACAGATCCCAGGCTTTATTCTCAATTATTAGAGCATGATGTTTTCAAACCAAGAAATAAAGTTCATTCATTCCATTAGAATAATACAGTACAATGAAGAAAATGAAAAAAAAACAGGCATCAGCCCAAAACTTTTGCTATTCCAATTTTTATTAAAATATCCAAACTAAGGTTATGTCCTTTTAAAACAGCCTACTCACTTCACTTTATGCATGTTATTATAAATTATTTTATCTTTAATTCCAGTTTCCTCGTCGAATTCGTTGGTTATGTTTGATATTTTTTTTTGTAATTTGATATTTGCACTAAAAAAAAATAACTTTTCTAGTTTATAGAAATTCTTTCTCTAATACCTCTGAATAAAACTACAACTCAGACAATAAAAAGTGTGACTGGTGTGGAACAAAATTAGAATTTTAAAAATATTTTTTGAGCAATTATTTGAAATTTATAAATCATAAAGCTTGTTTTACGTAGTTTGAGTCACACGTTTGTTATCGTCTGAGTTGTAGTTGAAAACTTTATTCAGAGCTATGATAGAAAGAATTTTTATGAACCAATAGTGTAAACAAAAAACTCATTTTCTTCTTTTCATTGCATTTGAAAAAGTTTTTATGTATAAACTCGCCGACTCGCTCGCCTTCTCCGCCTAGCTAGGGGGCTCCGCCCCCTGGACCCCCGTCAGTATCATCAGTGTCAGTGAATCAAACAGGCTCGCTTCGCTCGCCTGCAAAACCTCTGTCAGTGTCAGTGTTAGATTTGCTTTGATCATCATTCATCAATTAACAGGGTTCTTTAGGGTGATCGTTCTGAAATTAGTTGTTCTATTACCTCAGCTCAACCTGGTAAACAGCTGATACAGCTAAACAGTTGAGAGACAGTCAATTCATTCATCATTAGAACTAAAAATAAACATTTTCTACCGATTGGTTTTCGAAAAAATAAGATAATGCCGAAGAACTATAGAAAAACTCAAATATTTGGCGTATCCTTGGGAAGTTTTAAAACCCCTTTCTTAGTAGGCGTCTCCCTTGGGAAGTTTTAAAACCCCTTTCTTAGTAGGCGTCTAGAGGTCTAACTGAACATGTCTGCCGAATTTGAACGCATTCGGTTCGGTGGATTTTTAGTTTTGGTGATGAGTGAATCATTGCCATTTCGCTTTGATATATAGAGATTACTAGCCGTATGAGTACTAAGAATTTTTATAAACCAATAGTGTAAACAAAAAAGTAATTTTCTTCTTCTCATTGCATTTAAAAAACTTATTACATATTACTAGCCGACAGGCTCGCTCCGCTCGCCTTCTCCGACTTGCCAGGGGGCTCCGCCCCCTGAACCCCCGAAAATATCAGCAGTGTCAGTGAGTCAAACAGGCTCGCTTTGCTCGCCTGCAAAATCTCTGCCAGTATCAGCTGGGAAAAATAGGCTCGCTCCACTCGCCTGCAAATTCCATTCAAATGGACTTGCTTTGATCATCATATCACTCAAGAGGGTTCTTTTAGATAATCGTTCTCAATTAGTTGTTCTATTACCTTAGTATAGCTCATCCTTGGTATATGATCTAAACGTATTTAGTTCAGTAGTTAATGAACAAAAGTTCAGATTCCAAACATTGGAAAACCTTATTACAGGCGTAACATCGTAAGGGTTTCAAAATTTATTGAACACAGCATTTCTAGACCTAATCTGGACCTGTTTACCAAATTTCAACATTTTCTGCCAATTAGTTCTCGAAAAATCTAAGGAAAATAGTAAAATCCTGATATTGAGCGCAACATTGGGAAATATTTCGGACATAGTTTGAAACTCGATTCAATATTTTCCAAATTAGTTCATCCAATAATCTCACTGAACCATTTGTAATTATTTCAAGTGTACGCCAGTAATAACTTTTTCAAAATTGTTAATGTATTGCGGGTTGCATATCTTCCGCCTTGATACGACCAATCCCTACTGTTAATTCAATGGTTCAGCGAGATTATAGATGAACTAATTCAGAAGATATTGAATCAAGTTCCAAACTATCTTCAATAGACTTCCCAAGGCTATATGCTCGATATTAGTGTTTTACTATCTTTCGGAGTTTTTCTTAGATTTTTCAAGAACAAAATGGCAGAAAGTGTTGAAAGTTGGTAAAGAGGTCCAGATTAGGTCTAGAAATGCTGTGTTCAATAAATTTCTAAATCCTTATGAACGGAATTTCTAGGCGAGCGAAGCGAGCCTGTTTGTTTAGTTTACACTGACAGACGTTTTGCAGGCGAGCGAAGCGTGCCTGTTAGACTCACACTTCCGATATTGTCGGAGGTCCAGGGGGCGGAGCCCCCTGGATAGGCGAAGGAGGCGAGCGAAGCGAGCCTTCCGGCTGGTATTATATATGGCCTAATGGTCATTTTCCCTTCAGTGAAATCAATTTTTGAAACAATTTAGCCTGAAAGTGGGTCACACATTTCGGAAGGGTAGTCCGCACCCACTGCATCCAACAGCATGCAATAATTTTCCAATTTTATTCACATCAGCTCTGTAATTTCAGAAGACAATTATTGTCTCGCCAATTGGCATTGTATATACCAGGCATTATAGAAACAGAATATTTCTACTACTGAAAATTTAATTTAGAAAACATAATATGTGAATGAATATCTATTGATCCACTAATATTTCCAGAAAATTAATAAATTATTAGAACAAATGAAACAACGCTCACAATAATATAATAGAGAAAGTGTTTAAATATAATTTCTTTTTATCATTACCAATTAAGAGTAATGACCATTGATAATATTATCATTATTATCATTACCATTGATAATAACACAATTAAGAGTGGGCAGTAGTAGTCGGCAAACTCCCGAACGGCAGAATTATGTCTCATAAGAACAATGTATTTTTTTATCAATCTCTTGGAGCAGATAGAGCGCTTCCTCTATTTATGGACAGAATTTCACGTTCTTTATCTCATTGAAAAGATAATTCAATTCTCCAGGGGCGTGACTTTTTGTATTCTAAGTTTATTTCAATAATTAGAGTTCAATACTTTTTTAATCATACATTACGTTATCAAAATAAACTTGAAATCAAAAAGTAAAAAGTCACGCCCTTGAAGAATTGAATTCTCTTTCCAATACAATAAAGAACGTGAAATTCTGTCCATAAATAGAGGCTCTATCTGCTCCAAGTGATTGATAAAAATTACATCGTTCTTATGGGGCTTGATTTTGCCGTTCGGCAGTTTGCCGTCCACTACCATCCACTCTTAAAGTGGTTGGCTCGTTGGAGTGAGTGATAACACGCTGGTCTGATAACCAGAGCTCGATCGGGGAACAATTCTTTGATCAGAGCACAATCACATAAATACGGCCACTCCGTCTTTCATAGGAGACGATAAGCCGTCAGTACCGACTTCCTTAGAAGCAGTCGTCATCTCTCATCATCATCCAACTTATTACCCACGCACAAGCCTGTATTATAAGCTCATGTGGGCTTCAACCTCAGAAAACAAACTAATACTGTAAAACAAGAAAACAGATGATTTTTTTGTATTAAAAAAAAGTATGTGACTTATACTGGGTGTTTCAGGAGGAATGTGCAATACTTCTCTGGCTGATTCCTTACAACAAGTAGACAAAAAAGTTCCATGGGACCAACCCCCAAAAACGCTTTGTTACTGAGATAACAATGGGGTGAAATTGAGATTTTTAGAGGTTTTAGTGAGGTTCTAAAATAATCAATTCCTATCTAAAATAAGCCGAGGAATTCAATGAAGCCAGTTCCAAGTTTGTAACTTTAACGGTTTTTGAGATAATTGGAAAAATATGCTAGAAACCGCCATTTTTCAACAATAATGGCTGCAACTGGATAAGGGATCATAAAATTATATTTATTAATCATGGAAGTTGAAGAGAGTCGAATTCTAAAGAAAAAGTTAGATGGCGGCGATTGTGTAATTTGAAAAATTGTGTGATTTTAAAATTCCTTATCCAGTTATAGCCCTCATTGTTGAAAAATTGCGTTTTTTAGCATATTTTGTCCAATTATTCCAATAACCGTTAAAGTTACAAACTTAGAACTTGTTTCATTGAATTCCTCGGCTGATTCTACGTAGGAATTGATTATTTTTGAACCTCACTAAAGACTCTAAAAAATTAAAAAAATTAATATTTTTTGAAAAATAGCAATTTTCCGCCATTGTTATCTCAGTAACAAAGTGTTTTTGGGGGTTGGTCCCATGGAACTTTTTTGTCTACTTGGTGTAAGGAATCAGCCTGAGGAGTATTGCACATCCCTCCTGAAACACCCTGTATCCTATTATATCAAGCGAGTAATTTCTGTATGTATGTATGTTTGTGGAACCACGGATCTAGAAAACGGCTCTAACGATTTCCTCGAAATTTGAAATGTAATATAACCGTGATGGAAAAATAAGATTCCACCAGGTCTCATTTCCGGGAAAACTCTCTGGCAGGATTAAAAAAGAATTGAATATTCCTTATTCAGCCATAATCCCAAGCACTGCGTATAATGGCTGTTATCGTTAGCTGACCAAAACTATCCAGCTGGAGTAAATGGAGTTACATCCAAGTCTTTAACACATGTTCAAGCCAAAAAATTGTGAGACGTGATCATATCAATTTCGAATTTATTTTTAACAAGAAGGTTGATGATTTTTTACAAGGAGGTTCATGATTTTTCACAATAACATATTTATTTAATTCACCAGTTCAGCCACAGCTTTAGAGCGAAGCTCGGTACCAGATATTAGTTTTTTAAATCGAAAGAGACAATTGCTGTGAAAGACACTTTGCAACAGCTGTTCGTAGGTTACATCACGTACAAGAGACAGACGATTTCACCTATAACTCCGTTTAGGATTTATAACACGCACCACATTATACTCTGACCGAAAATTGTTTTTGTCGTATCACAATCAAGAATAAAAATTTCGCTGTTTCTTGAATTGAATGTTTAGTTCAAAGAGTTCAGTTGAACAGTTTTATCCAACTCAACACCAAGGTAATTAGAAAAGAATTCAATTCTAATTACCTTGCTCAAAACCTCAACACTGCTGGGTAATTACACCCGCTAAAATAACCCTAATCATTGTCCCAACCCTATCATTATTCTCTGTGATTTCTTTAGCAAATCAAAATGTCACATTTCGAAACGATTTCGTGTCAATCATTCCCATAAACACAGGTTACTTTGAAAACTTATAAATCATCAAGTTTTTTCGCACTTTTCGCTATCAATCTGCTACTATTTTGGGGGTTTATACTGTTTTTTGTAATTAAGACTATAGAAGTTTACAGGTGTTATTATTCAAAATACCTGCATTCTCCTAATCTTTCGTGATTATATAGGCTTCCTTGCAGTGATTACTTCCTGAGTAGAAATAATAGTTTTTAATGGGAAAAGGCTACAGTTGCGAATAACCTATTCCTATATTTCTATAGACCTACTATTCTATATACACGCAGATTCTGTGAGACTGGGTAGGCTACTCAGAAACTAGAAAGAAGAAATCATTTGAAGAGTAGACAGAGTAGTGTTTTTGTGACATTCCCATTGTGAACTTGTTCTATCAGGCTCTTTAGGAGATGTTTCAGGATAGATAACTGAATGGAAAAATAAATATAACTGAATTATAGTTCAGAGAAAGCATTATTGTGAACATTACTATATGAAAAGCAACCATTATTCAATATAAGTAGCCTATATTACACTCAAAGGAAATTATTCCACTATAAATGCAGGCTACATGTAGGGTAGGCTATTATTTATCTATGAATAATAATATCTATTAATTAGAATCTCCATATTCTGCTATCTGATAATTCTTCCATCTTAAAGTCATAGACATAGGAGTTGAAGTCATCTCTGGTAGCCTATCTGGTGAGCCTTTATCAGGTGGGCCTAAGTACCCGTTTATTCCAAGATTTTACCAATATACAATAAGTTACTTATTTTATAGGTACAGTAGCCCAGTTCTCACACTAATGCCATGTTTACACCACTTATTTTATAGGTACGGTAGCCCAGTTCTCACACTAATGCCATGTTTACCACAGTTCTCACACTAATGCCATGTTTACACCACTTATTTTATAGGTACGGTAGCCCAGTTCTCACACTAATGCCACGTTTACACCACTTATTTTATAGGTACGGTAGCCCAGTTCTCACACTAATGCCACGTTTACACCGGAATGTTAATAACGTTTGTTATTAATAACTTTTTTGAATAACATATTATTATATAGACTTATAATTATATTATATAAAATTTATTAACAAATGTTATTCCAGCTCGTCAATATTGGTTAAAAAATTATTGATTTGGTCTTAATTGTAGGAAACATTCTGATCTACAATTTCAGACCAAATTTATAATTTTTGAACCAATATTGACGAGCTGCAGTCATTTTCTCATCTTGCCAGAGGCTCTTCTTTGCTTGGACAGACTATTTATAATCACCTCAAACCATAATGTAGGCTACAATAAATATTTAACCTACCTTACCTTGCTCTATTGTACGAGAATTCGATTTTGAAAAACTTGTAGAGATGAGTTCAAAATTTTCTCATATTATTCAATGATTGTGGAAAACTGGAGGAATATAAATAATATTATTGAAATTCAAGTTTCTAACACTTGCGGCTCGTAACCACGAAACAGGTGAAGTGCCCAAATCTTTTACTGTACAGCACTTCACCTGTTTCATGGGCACGAGCCGCCAGTGGTTTCTAACTAAAATGTTGTTCATCCATATGAAGATTCAAATAGTATCGGTTTTAGAGAGATTAATTGTATTCTCCAGTAGACTAAAATTTCCTTGGTAGATCTTCCATTGATGCAAAAATGTGATTATTACCAGATATTTAAGGTAAATAAATTAATAAGTGTCTCAACTAGGAACGAGGTTTTTGAAGTCAATGAGTGTTTCAACTTTTCAACTAGCCTATAGTTGAGAAAGAAGTTTTTCTACTTTAGGCTACTCAAATTTTACAAGGATTAAAGTAGAATCATCAATAGTCTTAATAAGTACCATAATTTATAGTTTTTTCTTTTTGTTTTTTTTTTACTACTGGTACTGGTACTGGAAGTGTCTGATTGAACACTAATTCAAGTTTAAGAAGCTTCCTATATACCGTGTTACAGGATAAATTTCTAAGCTTAATAAATAAATAAGTTACTAGTTACTAGGTAACTTACCTCCATTATTGTTAATAGATCTGATGCCACATTTACACCAGAATGTTAATAACATTTGTTAATAAATTTTATATAATAAGTTATATAATATAATTATAAGTCTATATAATAATACGTTATTCAAAAAAGCTATTAATAACAAACGTTATTAACATTCCGGTGTAAACGTGGCATTAGTGTGAGAACTGGGCTACCGTACCTATAAAATAAGTGGTGTAAATGTGGCATTAGTGTGAGAACTGGGCTACCGTACCTATAAAATAAGTAACTTATTTATTGGTAGAATCTTGGAATAAACGGGTACATGGGCCCACCCAAAATAGGCTTACCAGATAGGCAACCAGAGATGACTTTAATTCCTTAAAATAATGTATTTAAATAAATTTATCATTCTTTGGAAATTTTTTCCTGATTTAACATCAATTTATGTAACTTGAGTTACAAAAAAAGATGAAAATAATCCAGTTCTGATTATGGAAAGATGAAGTAGGCATATCTGTAATCAATATTTCACTCTGAATTATTTTCCACAACACTGTATTTGTTGATAATTTGAATATTAATTCATTTTATTATAAACTACTACTCACAAGTAGACTAGGGCTTTCGGGTTTTACTCAATTTTCAACACTGAAAAATAATTTAGAGTGAAATATTTATTAGCAGTTTGTAATAGAAAACAAAATAGATAAGTATAATCAATACTTCTTTAGACTTGAAATAATAATAATAATAAGTTATTCATTGGTAGATAATAAATAGATATACTCTGTCCAAGCAAAGAAGACCCTCTGGCAAGATGGGAAAATGACTCCAGCTTGGTCAATATTCGTTCAACAATATTATAAATGTGGTCTCAATAATAAATCAAATTGATCATTTTTGAACCAAAGTTGACCGAGCTTGAGTCATTTTCCCATCTTACCAGAGGGTCTTCTTTGCTTGGACAGACTATATACCTACGGTATATATTTATATATTATATATTATATATTATATATTATATATTATATATTATATATTATATATTATATATTATATATTATATATTATATATTATATATTATATATTATATATTATATATTATATATTATATATTATATATTATATATTATATACCTACGGTATATAATTGTGTTTTATTATGAAATTACTTTCTTTTATTCAAAAGTTGACTTCTTTCAATAAATTTATTATACGGTATACGTTGAAGGAAATCCACAATAATACATAGTGATTAATGAAAATGCTCTACCGTCAATAACTTGATATTATTGTTGAAAACATTCTCGATGAACTCAATTTCATTAAACATTTACAGCAAAACCTAGAGGTGGAGTGTGAAATTCCATCTCAGTTTAGAAGAATCTCCAGAATTTTTAACAACAACGGAATCGGTTTTCACAACATTCGCATAACAGGTGATGAGACATTTCATCAATAATTAATTTTTCACTTTTCCATGACAATTTTACTAAATAGAGCAGTCTTGATTAAAATTAATTTAACACAGTATTATTACATTTTATAATAGCCTACCATATCTATAGTTCGAGACAGATAGATAAGGCACTTTTGATTATTATACAGAGTGTCCCAAAATTAAAGTGCCAAACTGGTCAAAATAAGGTTAGAAAATCAAGAATAACACTTTTTTCGAATAACGCTTTATTGTTCAACAAGTACACGACATTTTATATTTTTAAACACAAAATATTTTCACCGTATCATCAAATTTTTCCAATCGACCTTCATAGAACTTGGTTAGTATTTTCAAATAGAAAAGATGAACTGAGTAGAAAAAAATCAACTTGATCCATCTAAAACAACTGAATGGCGGCCAAATTCTTGATTAAGCTATTTTGGATTAGATTTTGTGATTTCAGATTTGATTGAGTTGAATTTTTTTCTACAGCAGTTAATCTCTTCAATTTAAACATAAGTTATCGAGTTTTTATGAAGATTGGTTGAAAGAATTCAAAGATAAAAAATATTTTGGGAAAAATAAAAAATGGCGGATATCTGTTAAACAGAGCGTTTCTTAAAAAAAGTTATTCTTGACTCTCTATTTATTTTCACCCATAAATCCACTATTCATGAAATTTGACACTTCAATTTTGGGACAGATCTATAGGCTATAATAGTTAGCTGTATATTTTCATACCAAACAGCAGCCATCTTTAGATGCTACCTTTTCTTTTTTCTAGGAATATTATAATTCATATTATTTTGTCAAATTACAGGCCACATAGTACTGGTACTAGGCTGTATAGCAAACATGTTGATGGGTTTGCAAAGAGATTGGCACCTGGTTGAGAGCCGCATCATGTGGCTTAGAGATTTGCAAGGATTTTTGCTGATTCAGCTGTTCTTCTGCATGCTTGGAAAACGTGCATGGACTCTGGACCAGTTCTGTGATTTATTGGATGAACACTATTCAAAGCGACATGAAATTGACGATTTTGCTGAGATTAATCGGTAATTCTTTCTTTCTTCTCAAACCGAATGTTGATGATATAGGGGAAGGCCGTGTACCATGTACCTTGAGAAATTCCTTATTACTCAGTTCCTCCATATAGGTAAATTTGTATGAATGTGGCTAATATTATTAAGATTGCAAAACTTTTACTATAAGAATATAACACATTATTTGTTGTTTCTGCAACAGATCGTCAACAACATTGAGACACATAGCCTATATTTCTGGCGATTCCCCCTATACATGCTTCAAGCTTTCTTAATATAGTTTTTTCTTGAGTTATATAGGGTGAAACTGACACTTTGAATTATAAGATTCATTATGCTCTTACATTTATGTAGATCCACTGATTTTGATTGAGAGTTCTCTAAATAGGTTTCAAGTCATTTCCGTGTACCTTGATCAGTTGGTGAACCCTGGGCAAGCATAATACGTAAAGAAATTACAAATAATTTTTTAAATTTTTTACAAAGATTTTCCAATTAAATATTGATTATCAATGGCTGAAGTTATTTTTTATCTCCTTTTAATTCCTATTTTGATTATATATCAACCATGTTATCCCCCTCTTTATTCCATTTTTGGTGAAACGACATTCTACAATTTTCTTGTACAATAATAATAGTCTTATTTTGCATTATACATAAAATTCCAGGTAAACTGATTTTGAGTGTATGATTTCATAAACTCTCCAGTCATTCAACAAGTGATCTGAGACAATATTATTATTATTAGCATATGGCTTTATTTGGTGGGGAGACCAAAAGGTGATTCCACCTTGCCAACATAGCCATGTTCTGCCTATAGGAAACATGGTGAAAGTTCATGATTATATTCACTGTAATTAAGATTAGGAAAAGTCTTCTACAATTTAGAAAGTCTGAGACAGAATAAGTAGTTGCTCAAGGTACAATTCATGCTGTGCAAGGTACATGCTGTTATTGTACATTGTACATGCTATGATTGTACCTTGTACATGTTAAGCATGTACCTTGGACAAAAAACACTTTTTCAAACC
This sequence comes from Sogatella furcifera, assembly GCA_017141385.1. Taxonomy (NCBI): domain Eukaryota; kingdom Metazoa; phylum Arthropoda; class Insecta; order Hemiptera; family Delphacidae; genus Sogatella; species Sogatella furcifera. Next base: position 14,034,199 of record CM029553.1, read on the forward strand.
TTTTTAAAAAGGTAATTATTGTATAAAAGTGAAAAAGCATATTTATGATTAGAAAGTAGAAATAGTAGTTGAAATAGTCTACGTGATTTGAGACTAGGGCCTACCTCTGAATTATCACAGTGCCAAATTTTTTCTTCTAAAAACTGCCCCACACGTTCTACCGCTCCAACTTAATAACATAACCTCTACTGTATCTATATTAGCACAAAACAATAATTATTGTCACACCAAAAAGATGAGTAGATAGCCTAATTTCACTGCAAAGTTTTAAACTTTCTTCACCGTAATTATTTACATTAGGCATTACTATTTACATTAATTCTTCCCATTCAAGTGTAATATTTCAACCAATTTTCAAGTGTGATATTTATTTCTTGTAACTGCACATTTTTGGAATAAAGAATTTGAATTTGAAAAAAATTGAATTTCTTTTGATTAGCTACTGTGAAGTGACTTTTGAAGACTATCTGTATTCTTTAATTCCACAGGACCTTCAGGCTAGCCAATGGTGTCAATGTGAAAACTTACTGTCGCAACTTCCTAGCCATTCTAACAATTCGCAACTCAGCATTTTCTTACGTGCCTATGGCCTATTCAGTCTTCCTAGTGATGTATGCAGTCTTAAGCGACAACAACTCTCAACTCAGCCAATTACCCGTGATCACTTACTTTCATTACCCACCAGAATACACTAGTTGGCAATTGCAGTTTGCTTTGAACATTTTTGCCACGTATTTCTACGTTTTGAACACAGTATTGGGCTATGCTTTCCTTACCAGTAACTTACTGATACTGCAGAACACTTGGTACCAATTTGGGTTGTTCATGGAGTATCTGAAAAAATTGGATGAAATGGAATTGGATGAGAGGAGACTGCGGTTTCTATTGGAACAAGTCATCAGATACCATCAGGCTATATTGAGGTGAGTTTCATAAAACATTTTCATCAATATTTATCATCCACTTGTTAAGTAACTAGTTAAGTCATGGTGTTATTCCACATTTTACATCAACATCAACTTTGCTATGATAACAGATAATAGAAAAAATGTTAAGGGTCTCATTTGAAGCACTGGCGGCTCGTGCCCACAAAACAGGTGAAGTGCTTGTATCTTTTACTGTACAGCACTTCACCTGTTTCATGGGCACGAGCCGCCAGTGATTTGAAAATATTGTCAGAATATATTAAAGTTATTGCTTATCATTTACAATACTTTCCAACTATATTGTAAAGATATATCAAATTTATTCTAATATTTTAAAAATATTTTATCTTTACATGAAGATTCTGCTTATAGGAAACATCCAATACCTTTTATGATTTTTTTGAAATAAATAAATCAATTCAATTTTTCTCCTTTCCAGTATGCATTCCAGGTACAGCAAAATATGTAGAATGCCTATACTGATATTTAATTTCAGTATAACATTTCAAATATGCACCTACATCTACAGTATTATTGAGGTAAGTGAAATCTTGATCTATAGATAAATAGTTGATTATAATACGGCTTTTCTCCAATTGATATATTGTAGCCTATTCTATACAATACAAGGATGGATAAAATTTGAACTACTATAATATTATTATGAGAGCAATTTACAAATAAGAGCAAATACAACTATTTTCAAATGGCTCTTATATAAGGTGAATCAGTTGACAAATGCAATAATAAAATAATTATAGAAACATCTATCCACATAGTACTATATTAAAACATTTGTCAATGGCGCAACAGCCTTATTAAGGGCCTAGGCCTACCAGCTGGTTGCCAGTTTCATATTTCCCAAACTATAAAGTCCATCCAAGCAAAGAAGACACTCCATTTAAAACATGAAGACACTATTAAACATTATTGTTACTAATATTATGCACCGTAATAAGAATTGAGAAATAAACTCTCCATGTTGGTAGGCTATTTGAATTTGCTTTGTTCTCTTTGGCTCATATATGATTGTATGCTGTATATTATCAGGTGTGTTGGTAGATAGAATATATAAATCACAGTAACATAACCTTGTTAAATAAAAAAATACTAGAAGAGTAATGCAATTTTTATCTATGATCAAAATTTCATTTTATATAGATTAGAATCACATCAACCCTTTACAAAATACTGATTAACAATTGAATAATCTATTTCTATCCCTTTCAAATTGTAAAATTTAGTTTTTTTTAGCTTAAGCCACGTTTACATCAGAATTTTAATAACATTTGTTAATAACTTTTATATAATAAGTTTTATGATATGATTATAAGTCTATATAATAATAGGCTACGTTATTCAAAAAAGTTATTAACAAATGTTATTAACATTCCGGTGTAAACGTGGCATCATACTGCTTATTATCTCAATAATCATCAATGCTATGAACTCCTAACAGGTTTTATTCAATTTCTCAGCTGATATTGTAATTGTCAGCTGATATGTTTCTCACCACCCCCTCACAGCCGCAACAAAATTACAAGTAGTTCTGTGAACAGTAGACCTAACAAAGTTACCCATGGATGAGGCATTATCCATGAAGGGAATACTTAGTTATGAATAATTCTATAGTCTAAATTTTTCCATGTTCAGAAGTATAAATGTATTTAGTAATATTTTAGCATAGAGGTAACTCCTTCTCCTTTCATATTATCTTAAAAAGCAATATTTCAAAAAACCCTACATATACATCGATGTGCAATTTCAAGAGGAACATTCCTGTCAAATTTGATCAGAATCTATTGCCGCGTTTTGTCGTAAATGTGAAACAAACAAAAAAAACAGACAAACATAAAGAGGAATACAAAATCGTTGTCTTGAATCTAACCTCACTTATGTTTGGTCAAAAAATGAGAGATCAAAAATGCCGGCTGTGTGAGTAATTGAGGACTTTCGGACATTTTAAAGATGATATTTCGGTATATGTTTCTCACCCAGGAACAATGCCCTGAAGTACATATTGGTAGGGAGTTCACACCTTGTATAAAAATAATGAGAACAATTTTTTTACCTCTTTAACAAAAAATACCAAAGGGTAATGAGATTTTCATGTTAATTTTTATGCATAGAATAATGACCATATAATACCGGCCCAATATTTTTTTTTCAGCTGAGGAAGTTCAGATTCCTAATCCAAACAATTTTTGCGCTAATCTTGCTCTATGCATTCTCAAGTTACGGTCAAAAAGTAGTGGATATGGTAGGTATGGTATTGAATAAATTATCATTTTGAAATGAATTCAGCCTAATTGTTTCAATTGTTTATTTTCTCTTCAGATGTGTCATTTTTTTATTCAAAATTTTTTTTATTGCATGGTGGAAGATGATTACAATCAAACCTCACTGTCAGTTCTGACTGCATTCGGAACTGACAGTTAGAACTGTTGACTGAGGACTGTAAGAAAAATTTCTTAACAATTTGGACTGCAGTCCATGAACACAGGATAATTGTTGATCTGTTATAGTCTGTCCAAGCAAAGAAGACCCTCTGGAAAGATGAGAAAATGACTCCAGCACAGGGGCAAACCCAGGGGGGGGGATTGAGGGGATATATACCCCCCCGAAATTGGGACCTATCCTACACTAAATAGAATTCTCTTTAAAGGAGTTGCAAAAATTTTTAATAACAACTTCTAAAAATATAGTTTTATGGTGCTTTTTTGAAAAAATTTTCCCTCTTACGGGGAAATCCCTTTGGAGAAGGGAATGGAATGAAACTGAGACCAAGCATCGCAAGCCCAAATATTTCATTTCTTGTTCAAATGAATGCAACAAGAATATTCTCCCTAATAAAAAGTTGAAGATTAGTGCAACATGTTCAATACAACAACTACAAGAGACCAATAGCTCGTGTTTAAATCAATTACACTACAATAATTTAAGAATAAATTTTTCATTATTCAACTATTTTTCAACAATTTGATCAAATATTGTTGATCAAATTGTTGATTAAATATTGTTGATCAAGTTTTTGATCAAATATTGTTGATCAAATTGTTGATCAAATATTGTTTATCAAATTTTTGATCAAATATTGTTGATCGAATTGTTGATTAAATATTGTTGATCAAATTTTTGATCAAATATTGTTGATCAAATTGTTGATTAAATATTGTTGATCAAGTTTTTGATCAAATATTGTTGATCAAATTGTTGGTCAAATATTGTTGATCAGTACTAGTATGTAAGTAAGTTCATTTTCATATAAAAGTGATTTTTATCAAGTTTTAAACTCTATAATATTGTTCTGAAACACTGGTCATTCCAACAATCGTTCTAATTCTAATCATTTCACACTTCTGAAAATAGATATGGAATATTTAATTATGGTTTTTCAAGGGAAAAACTTCTATAATATTGTTCTGAAACACTGGTCATTCAAACAATAGTTCTAATTCTAATCATTTCACACTTCTGAAAATAGATATGGAATATTTAATTATGGTTTTTCAAGGGAAAAACTTCTATAATATTGTTCTGAAACACTGTATTCATTCTTACAATGGTTCTAATTCTGATAATTCACACGTTTAAATTAATTGAATTATATTTTCAAGGGAGAACGCTCAAGCACGTTTTTATACAATAGTAGATGGTATGGAAAACCAGTATGGTATAGAAAGCAGTTACTATTGATGCTAGCGAGATCAACTCGTAGTATGGAGCTTCATTTCTACGGTCTTATATCGATGAAAAGAACAACATTCACAAAGGTAAAGTACATATAAAAAATTGAAGTTTTCTAAAAAATATGTAGGTTTTGTCTGTTCAAACAAAGAAAAACATTCTGGCAAGATATCCCATCTTGGAAGATTCTTCATCAGATTCATTATAGCCATTCCATAGGTATAAGTTATGTCAATGAATAACCAAGCTTCCCAAAACTATACCATATAGCGTAGTGGTATAATTTGAATTTGGCTCTTTCTTCTGTGATCCAATATGGCGACGTCAATTTCCACAACCAACGTTTTATTTTCAACTTGCTTCGGGTCTTGTCTGTTAATAGTCTGGGTGCCAAATACAAAAAAGGGGTAACCTTTTTTTGTGGCATGTCGTTGATTTTTTGATCGATTATGATAGATTTTGATGTGTAGATTCTGAATCCGAGTGATGCCAAGCTGTAAAAGTTGAGCATTTTTTTTAAATTCAAGATGGCGGCCAAAATTTTGGTTCCATTTCTAGTCTACCACGATTTCCGTCAAAACTGAGCGTCGGACGAAATAATCATTCTAATCTTTTTTTTAGTAAATCAAATTTCCAAGAGAGTAGACTAGACTAGACTTGTGGTAGACTTCAAAAAAAGAGGTTAGTTTTCGAGAAAAATGAGAATTTGAGTAGGGTATTTTTAGTTTTTGTTTGCTTAGATCTTCTGACGTATTTACTTAAATCGTGTAAATCAAAATCCCTCTGGGGATAATTTTGTCCTCTACAATTTGAGACCAAGTAGACCTCTCTATCTTGTATAGTTTTTGAACTAGGGCAGTAAAAAGATATCCTTGTATTTCAAAAACCCCTATTCATGAGGAAAATGGTCTCCAAAAAAAGTGCATATATTGATATTTTATTTGGTAATAATGTATTCTAGATTAATTTTAAGCAGATAAGCCACTTATTCTGAGCCCAAATTCTGAGACCGTTTATATGCAACATTGTACAGTGTTCATTAATTTATAATTGAATAATAATAATTGAATAATAATTAAATTTTATTCTCTTGTATTTCTCTTACAGGTTTTACAAGCTGCCTACTCTTACTTCAATTTTCTGAAAGGGACTGATAAATCCTGAGTACCTACTGTTTGTAGGCTACAATATTATAGGTTTAGTTGTAAATATTGTAATTAATCAATTGAAAATAAGAGATAAGAAATAAAAATTGTGTAAACGTTTGAAATGAAATTATGTTTTACTTAAAAGAAAACTAATAATGTTGAACGCCTAGAAATTCTCCAATGAATACTGGAACAGCAGAGTAACCCCTACACTCCCACCCCCCTCAAACACAAATACCTAGCATAATAGAGAATATATTTTGGTTTCCATTATTCATCAACTGAATTGACAACGCTACATCAAGTATCACTGGACTATTTTCATGCTTTCTACCACTGGCGGCTCGTGCCCATGAAACAGGTGAAGTGCCCGTATCTTGTACTGTACAGCACTTCGTCTGTTCCGTGGGCACGAGCCGCCAGTGCTTTCCACTCTGGTGTAGTTACAAAAAAAAAACAATCATTTAGGCTACATTTAATCACAATAATTAGTTTGAGAAAACATGTTTTTCGAGGAATTTGTTGGGTCTATAGGCTACTACAGAGGTTTTGAAATGGAAGAAAAATGTTCATAAACGTAGCCAATAAATTTTCATATTGGGAAAATAAATTCCGACACCTAATTCTGCACTGACATTCAGCGGAAATTAATATACCATAATTTATTTCTACTACTAGGCCAAGAATTTATTTGTTCGTGATAAATATAATCGCGACAAAGAGGTAGTCTGTCCAAACAGAGAAGACATTCTGGCAAGATGGAAAAGTGACTCCAGCACGGTCAATTTCGGATTTAGAATACTAGTCTCAAATTGTAGAAAAAATGTTTCCTACAATTTAAAACCAAATTTATAATTTTTGAACCAGAAATGACCGAGCTGGAGTCATTTTTCCATCTTTTCGGAATGTCTTCTTTGCTTGGAAAGTCTGTAGAGGTGTGGGAACGATGAGAAAGAGAAAACAAAAAACTTTGAGGTGAAGTAAGGTATGAGCGAAGAAGACATTCTGACAAGATGGAAAAAGTACTCCAGCTGGGTCAATTCTTGTTCAAAAATTATAAATTTGGTACTAAATTATAGAAAAAACTCTGATCTACAATTTGAGACCAAATTGATAATTTTTGAACCAATATTGGCCGAACTGGAGTCATTTTTCAATCTTGCCAGAATGTCTTCTTTGCTTTGCTGACTATGATAATTATGGGCGATAAAACAGTCATCAGGGTAATTTGAAGAATGAATTATTACTTAATGCGCCTTATAATATACGCTCTTGATATTTTAAAATCTTTCTTATCATCCTTTTTCATTTCAAATTATTTCGTTGTTATTGCATTATAATCCTCAGTGGTCTTAGTCCATCCCTCCCTTTATATAATTTTTCCTTCCTTATTTGCTTTTGTATTTTCTCAGCTCTGTATCATTATCAATGAGAATACCTGTCTGGGAAAAGAATATAGAGATGAAAAATATGATTGAAGAAGATCTTGAGAACAGAGTGAGTGAAGAGAAATTAAGAGGTTAAAGCAGATTAGAGTTGACAGATAAAGAAGACATTAATTCTGGCAGGATGGGAAGATAACTTAGGCACGATCAAAAAATAATGAAATTGGTCTCCAATTGTAGATCAGAATGTTTCCTACAATTCAAGACCAACTTTATAACTGTTGAATCAATATTGATAGAGTTGGAGTTATTTCCCCATCTTTTCAGAATGTCTTCTTTGTTTGGACCTGTGCTGCTCTGCAGAATTAACACATGTATATTGCGCCACCTAGGAGAGAAAAATAATACTACTTGTGGAGTTTGATAGGCCTAGTACAAAAAGTTGTTAATAGATAGTGCTGAGGGCGTGAAACGGCTGATCGCCCTTCAGCTTGATATTGAACTCTTCATTACAGCTCTATCTGAACATGTAATGGAATACTATTCAAGTCTTTTTCTGTCTATACTGTCAAAGCAAAGAAGACATTCTGGCAAGATGGGTAAATGACTCCAGCTCCAGCTTGGTCAATATAGGTTGAAAATTGTAGAGTTCATTTCAAATTGTTGGAAACATTCTGCTCTACAATTCACGACCATTTTTATGATTTTTGAAGCAATATTGACCGAGATGGAGTCATGTTCCTTCCATGCCACAATGTCTTCTTTGCTTGGACGGACTAAACCTGCTCGTCAGCTTCCATATTCAGCATCTCTGGCTCACCCTTTCTCCTGCTATATCACTGTTAGCAGAAATTTCTTAGTTGACTGGCACAGTAAAATTATCAGAATCTATCAAACTCCTGTATCAAGTACCATCTATATCTATAAAAGCGAAATGGCACTGACTGACTGACTGATTCATTCATTCATTCATCACCAGAACTAAAAATCCACTGAACCGAATGCAATCAAATTTGGCAGGCATGTTCAGTTGGACGTTTAGACGCGCGCTAAGAACGGATTTTATGAACTTTTCAAGGATACGCCAAATATTTAAGTTCTTCTATAGTTTTTCGGCGTTTTCTCAATTTTTTCGAGACCCAATCGGTAGAAAATGTTGATATTTGGTAGGTATGTTCAGATAAGGTCTAGAAATGTTGTGTTAAGATATTTTTGAATTCCGTTCAAGATTAGGCCACCAATCAGGTTTTTCAAAATTGTAGATGTATTGCGGGTTGCATATCTTTCGCCTTGATACGACCAATCCTTACTGTAAATTCAATGGTTCAGCGAGATCATAGATAAACTAATTTGGAAGATACTGAATCAAGTTTCAAACTATGTCCGCTATAGTTCCCAAGGTTACGCTCAATATTAGCGTTTTACTATTTTCTCGAGTTTTTCAAGAATAAATTGGTAGAAAATGTCGAATTTTGGTGAACAGGTCCAGATTAGGTCTAGAAATGCTGTGTTCAATAAGTTTTGAATCCCTTCTGAACGGAATTCGCAGGCGAGCGAAGCGAGCCTGTTTGTCTTAGCTTACACTGACAGAGGTTATGCAGGCGAGCGAAGCGAGCCTGTTCGACTCACTGACACTGCTGATACTGTCGGGGGTCCAGGGGGCGGAGCCCCCTGGCTAGACGGAGAAGGCGAGCGAAGCGAGCCTGCCGGCTAATATTCAAATATTAGAATGTTATGTTTATTCTACAAAGCTCAATTCTACTTCATCGCAATTTTCATATGATCTTTTTCATGATTTTAAAAAGTCAATAGAAAAATAATTATCATTCTAATGTTTTTTATTATTCTATTGTTAGGGTGAAAATATGTCGAAAAAATGAGGCTTCGGGTTAGGCTGCGGGAGTTTCATATTATAAAATATACATAAATTTTACATCAATTTCACCTATCATATAGGCCTACTGGCAATTGGTCTCTCGGTGAGGGTGATCTAAAGGTGAACGTGCTGTTAAGTCACGAACACTGTGGACTGCACTTGGATGGGTGACCGGTTCTGGCCAAGTGCACATTGGCGAGGTGGAACTACCCGTAAGGGTCTCCCCACCATTGAAAAGCCTTATGAATATTATTATTATTATCATCTATTATATCGTAATTATGATTTCTATAATCATATAGTTCTTTGTTCTATAGTTCAATGTATTAGTTCTTTCTTTTGTAGTTCCATATTGGTCCATTACATTGAGGTGCATATAATTATATATTCTACAATAGTAAGGTCCATATTTACATTGACATTATATAAATGAATGTCAATCAATGTATGTTTAGTGTGTAGCCTACATATAACTTTTTTAGTGTATTTTATTCGAAAAAATGCACTATTGGTCTTGCCCTAACAATCGAAAATTTATGATGTGATATATTTTTTACACGTCTCCGAGCCCCTAGAACACGAATCTGATGTCCGTTCAAATTCATATAAGCTATTTCTATTCATATAATAGCCCATGTACAGATTCTTGTTAACACGATAACTCCCGAAGGGCTTGTCGGAGAGCGACCAAATTTTTCACAAAAATCATTAGTGTTAATATCTCGGTCAAGTTCGTTAACCAGCCAAATTGGTCCAAGGGAAGGGGGTGAAATTAGGGGATGAAAATTTTAAAAAAAATCACTTCAAATCGACCAATCACTTGATCGTTTTGAAAATTGGTGTGTATAATACCCTTATTACGCCCCACAATTTGAGCCATCAACGAAAAAAATCCAATAAAAAATGGCGAATAATATGCCGAAAATTGTGTTTTACGAAAACGGCACCTTTTAATTCATACCCTTAATACCTCATTATAAGTCATATTATGATTTTAGCCATCATAGAATTGCATTTGAAATGCACTCTTTCCGACCGCCAGCTGCCGGAGCGAATTTTTTTTTAAATAGTGAAAAAGTAGCTAGCTACTATTCTTTTGTACCTAGTTGTAGCTAGCTTCTTAAAAAAAGTAGTTGTGATATAGTTTAGCTACTTTCTGGATAAAGTAGTTGTGGTTGTAGCGAACTACTTTTGAAAAGTAGTTCACCGAACACTGAATAGAGTATTGCGCGAAAGGTATGACATGTATTTCCATGTATGACAAGTTGATCGGGACTGGCTACTTTCTTTAGTGTACCAACAGTTTTTTCTGTAATGCATGTCCACGAAGAAAGGTTCGAAGTAAGAAAATACAGTAGTGGTACAAAATAAGTGAAGGGAGAAAAAGAACCCTACTAATTGCAGCAGAGATGTCATCAATTATTGTGATTGATGGACATGAACTGGACATGACAATTATTATAATTGATGAACTGGATAATCATCCAGAATGAAGGTGATATTGGGAACAGAAATATTCGCTCCGGCAGCTAGTGGTCGGAAAGAGTGCATTTCAAATAATGCAATTCCATTATAGCTCAAATCATATGACTTATAATGAGCTATTCAGGGTATGAATTCAAAAGTGCCGTTTTCGAAAAACCCATGAAAACACAATTTTCGGCATATTAATCGCCATTTTCTCCGCCATGTTTTATTGGAATTTTTCGTTGATGGCTTAAATTGTAGGGCATAATAGGGTAATATACACACCAATTTTCAAAATTATCAAGTAATTGGTCGATTGGTAGTGATTTTTCAAAACTTTCATCCCCTAATTTCACCCCCTACCCTTGGACCAATTTGGCTGGTTAACGAAGTTGATCGAGATATTAGCACTAATGATTTTTGTGCAAAATTTGGTCGCGCTCCGACAAGCCCTTCGGGAGTTATCGTGTCAACAAGAATCTGTACATATATAAATATATAAATATATAAATATATAAATATATAAATATATAAATATATAAATATATAAATATATAAATATATAAATATATAAATATATAAATATATAAATATATAAATATATAAATATATATAGAGAGATATATGAATTTGAACGGACATCAAATTCGTGTTCTAGGGGCTCGGAAACGTGTAAAAAATATATCACATCATAAATTTTCGATTGTCAGGGCAAGACCAGTAGTGCATTTTTTCGAATGAAATGCGCTAAAATGAAGAAGAGAAAATTGATCAAAAACAAAACGAATGAGAAATAATGTAACAAAGAGGGATCGATAAGAGAAGAGAGAGGGAAGTATAGAACACCAGTACATAAAAATAAAGAGTCAAAAGTAATGGTGTGGTGGGATAAAGTTATGTTCTAAAAGCCCTGCTGAAATAGTGGTTATCCATGAAAAACATTTTTTTCAAGGCCCCATTTTATCAACCCCTTGCACATTCACAACTTCCCTCCCTCATTGGTGAAACATGCAAGGTAATAAAGTTTAATACCCCCAATAAAATGATAATAAATTCTAAGCAAATTGGTTGGAGATATGGTAGGGTAATTTAGACAATGTATCGGGTTTTTTATTTTATTTACAGCATCAAAACAAGGTGCTATCACTATTCATGTATTCATGTCAAAAAGCGGGATTTACATGTAGGCTACAATCACCTGGCTCAGCATTGTAATAACTTTTTAATAGTTAATCTCAACTTGTATCTAGTTTATCTATAGACAAAAATTAGACCTCAAATTAGTTTCACCAGAACTTAACGGTTACACTCATGAAAATATAATAAATGGTAGTAATATAGTAGAAGTATTCAAATTGTAGAAATTATCTTCCTTCATAATTTGCGACTTCTTCTTCAACCTATATTGACCGAGCTGGAGTCATTTTCTCATCTTGCCAGAATATCTTCTTTGCTTGGACAGGCCACTCGCAACCTACTTTTTCCCTATCTATATTTACCCAAAGGTTTTTTCTAAAACGCAATTCCATCGCTCTGATGGAAGAATAATATAATAGTACAAAGTACTATAGTCTGTTCAAGTAAAGAAGACCCTCTGGCAATATGAGAGAATGACTCAAGCTCGGTCAATATTGGTTTAAAAATTATCAATTTGGTCTCAATCGCATGAAACATTCTGATCTACAATTTGAGACCAAATCAATATTTTTTCAACCAATATTGACCGAGCTGGAGACAATTCCCAATCTTGCCAGAGGGTCTTCTTCGCTTGGACAGACTATAATTTATTATTAGAATAACATGGCTCAGCATTGTATTAACTTTCCATTATTTTTATTTTAGTTTATCCATAGACAAAACCCCTGATTTTCACCAGACCTTCACGTAAATAAAAATAACCTCATGAAAATAATATAATGAAAATATAATAGGATTAAATAACAAATTATCTGAGTAATATGTAGCCAATAATAGAAGGTAGAGATCACAAGCACGTTTCAATGAAAAATCTTCTACACTAATCTCCCAACGACCACATGAGCCAAAATAAACAGATATTTTGCGTGTGTGCGTGTATGGGGTGTCTACTTTGGTCACAACAAACCTCAACCCATGAACGATGTTTTGTAATACAAATCCAAGTACTCAAATAGTCTATAGTCTGTTCAAGCAAAGATGACATTCTGGCAAGATGGGAAAATGACTTCAGCTCGGTCAATATTGGGTCAAAAGTTATAAATTTAGTCTCAAGTTGAAGGAAACATTCTGCTTCACAATTTGAAACAGGATTTATAGTTCTCCGCTTCTGAAATCAATTTCAAAGTGGCAATGTTTACTGGCAAGGTACTAAGGAAAAATATGATAATCATCTCATTCAGGTACTACTTCTCATCCCTCTGAACCGTCTGAACAATCTATAGAATGAGAAGCATTTAATAATCAAATAGAATTTCCCTAGAGGGAGAAATAGCTACAGAATAAAATTCCCTTTCGGCAGTATTGCGAGGCGCGTTTATAAAGTAAGGGCCGTTTGCCTATACAGAGTGTTTCAGGAGGAATGTGCAATACTTCTCAGGCTGATTCCTTACACCAAGTGGACAAAAAAGTTTGCAAAATAGACAAAACATAGCACAAGTGAAAAATTTGTGTTTAGTAGCGATTGTTCGATTTTTAATCGCTATTTCTGAAATTTGGGTAAGATTTACACAATCGCTATCATACAACTTTTTCTTCAGAATCTGACTCTCTTCAACTCCCATTAATAAAAAATACGAATTTATGATTCGTTATCCAGTTATAACCCTTATTGTTGAAAAATAGCGTTTTTTATTATATTTTGCAATTATCTCAATAACCGTTGAAGTTACAAACTTCAAACTGGTTTCATTGAATTTCTAGACTAATTTTACATAGGAATTGGTCATTTTAGAACCTGAATAAAGCTAATAAATTAGAAAAATAAATATTTCTTTAAAAATATCAATTTTCTGCCATTGTTATCTCGGTAACAAAGCGTTTTTGTGGGATTGTCCGATGAAACTTTTTTGTCTACTTGGTGTAAGGAATCAACCTGAGAATTATTGCACATTCCTCCTGAAACACCCTGTATTTAAATATTGGCGCTCCATAGCAAAGTTTTACTACTGCAGCACCATCTACTGACACATTGCGAATCTACAGCGTGATTTGTTTTGATTCTAAACTCGTATTAAATTTAATGAGATCACAGTGTTAGTGAATTGTTAGGCATATCTACGCTACAAATGAACTGTTTCCACTAAGGAAGCTATTTTGAGTGAGTAATGCCGAGGTTTTTAACCATAGAATAATAGTATTGGTGTTTTCAAGCACACTCAAACTTGAGTGACCCTCAAATTTTGATTGGACAGCTGAAATTTTCCATGGTAAGAAAAGAGAATGTAAACTATAAATATAAAAAAATGTAAACTTGAGGGCTCCTCATGTTTGAGTGTGCTTGAAAAAACCGAACTGCTTTTTAAGATTCACTTTACATCGATCCAAACTAAAAGATATGGTTTGAGAAACAGCTAAGATTATTAGAATATTGTTATTTAAATTCTCAAATTTTGTATTAGATTCAGAAAATCTTGTATCGAATGAGTACCCATTCATTAAAATCAATCCGGTTTATAATATTTTATTTCCTACTCGTTCCGATTTTTTATCAAATTAGAGTTCTCAAATTATATTTTTATGGTTTATATTTATTCATTCATATTTATGGTTAACGTATAAATCTTGTGCGCTGAAAGTTCAAATTTCAGTATTCTCTTTCTCTATAGATAAAAAATCGATTTATCGAAATACTTCTGTCAGAATTCTCATATGGGATCATCCCATAGAAGTACAGTAAAGATACGGGCACTTCACCTGTTTCGTGGGTACGAGCCGCCAGAGATGGGATGTCTGGCAAACATGACTAATTTTATAAATTCACTCTATGGAAAAAACATTAAAAACAACTTCTCTAACATTTAAAATAATTTCTTTGCTTTGAAATCTCCAAATTGATGGAAATAACACTGAAAAATACTAACACTGTAAGTAGGGAGCGAGTATCTCGAAAATAATAACATGTTATGATTAGTTAACATCTCAATGTTAATCTTAACATCAATGTTTTTCGACGTCCGGTTTTTCACTTTCCTTGCCTTAACATAGTTCCAAAAAAATTAAGGTACCCAAATTTTTTTTTAAATGTTCTAGATTGAACAGAGCTTGGCAAACTCATGATGAGTCTTCGCGCACTCCATATGCTCGCCAAGCTTGAATCAATCATTTAAATTCATCGAGTAACAAAATACAGAACGTCCAATATATAATTGTATGGAAGAAGGCTTGTATTGACCGGTATCACACGGTGATATTTCATTAATAAAATATTATTATCATCATTAAATCATATGAAAACATTAGGGCTTTATAAACATAACCATCTATATCAATTCTAGATGGTTAGATAGTTTGATAGATAGAGAATTGATAGATGGTTATGCTATAAATACCCTTTAGTTTCTATAGTTCCTTAGAAAACATGGGTTCGTATTTTAATCTCTATGGAAACAATCAATAATCTTCCCTTCTTCTCTCGGCATTTTCAGGTAGCATTCTCAAGCGGCAGCTCTATTAATCACAACTCTGTTCAAATAACTATACTTATTATGAATGTTTATTTTGTTATTAGGACTACTAATGTATAGTGAATCAATGAATAACCTCACTACCATTTTCAGGTCATTTTCGAATGAAATTCAATCGTTTCCCGTCATTCTTATCTCGGTAATAAAGCTTTTCTGGGGTTATGTTCAATGGTACTGCTTACGTCACCACTTGTAAGAAATCAGCCTGAGAAGTATTGTACATTTATTCTGAAACACTCTGTGTAGTATAATAGTATAGAATATATATATATATATATATATATATATATATATATATATATATATATATATATATATATATATCCTTCAACCAGTAGCCTTTGTTTTTCTCTATTTAAATTGTGTAGTGGACGTATTCAAACTTCTGTTTCTGTATTGTTTATGAATTTGAATAAAACAATTCTAATTTGAATGTTAACATATTTTAGTTGTTTATATAAGATTATAGAAAAATCTATGAAATAAATAGATTGGGTGATAGGGATGGTATCACTGAAGTCCCCCTCATGATAATCTGTCAAATATTCCCCAGCTTTGTTGTTGAGAAATTTTCGCCGTTGGAGGGATATTTTGCGCGGGAGAGCAGGGAAATTCCGGGAAATAACTACACACCTGCTTTTAGGCAGGGAGTTCTGGAGAACTGATCGTGAAGCGTGGAACTTTGGGCTCCGAATCTCACACAGTGAAAATTCTCGTGGTAATCGGTTCGGCACAACCCGGAAAACTCAGTCAATAATATTCTATTTTCGCGCGTGGAAATCCTCCAACTGACAAGTGAAGTGAATTCCCGCGATTCTCATTTGTGTAAGTTTAATAACAAAACAATAGCGGAAATTGGCTGAATTGGATGGTAGCTTAGCTGCTCATTGGGTGAGTTTACTGTTTTGAGAAATTCTCATCCATAGAAAATCGAACTTGCTGACAAAAATCTTCACTGATTATTAATCATATTTATCAATAGTAAATAGTTGGGTTAGTGAACATTATTGTCCAAACTTCACCATGTCATAGAATTGAAGATGTAAATAAAATAACATTACATAGCAAGTGAAAATACAATGTTCGAACTTACAAAGATACTATAGAACACAATTTATTGGATATGAAAGACAAAGAGAAAGCAATCAATGATAACTACAATAGAAGAACAAAAAAAATTGAAAAGGCCCCGAGGCAACTTCTGGGAAAAAATTAGAATAATATTTGGTACAGTTTCAAATCAATAATCACGAATATAATCAAATCAATAAATAGTAATAATGTTTAATTCTCATTTATAGACTACTGCCTCCGCTAATACAGTCAGCCCGAGTTGAAAGCAGAGGAAGGTTTTAAGGAAATACCAATAATAGATTCACCGTTAGTATAAATACTGCTGCTCTGTCCGTTAAGTTTTAGTTTACCAGAGATTAGTATTTAGTTTATGAGGTTAGTATTTTGTAGGTTACTGTAGCTATCTATCGTTCTTCAATTGTACTTTCTGTTTGAAACGCCATCTAGGCCAATGGCAGACGTTCACGGTCATTGGCTCAAGCATCTACCAATAGCGGTGCTCCACCGTTAGTATAAATACTGCTGCTCTGTACTTTAAGTTTACCAGAGATTGATAATGGTGTAACAACCGAAACCGGTAACTCGTTTTTCTAATAAATCAGTGGTTTGACAAAATATTGTCTTCTCATTTATTATGGATAACTACCACAATATCAATTTCACAACTACTCAAAGAGTGCAATACCAATAAGTTACTAAATACTATAAGTTATGTTGAGTTTCATTAATTGTATGCACCATCGCATGTAATTAATAATAAACTCGACAGCTGCTTAAGCATGAATAATTCTATAGTCTGATTCTTCGTATGTTTAGGAGGATATAATGTATTACAGTAATATTTTAGTATGGGGGTACAGTAATTACTATTCCTTTCATATCATCCTTATAATGCAATAATATTAAACAATATCAGAATGTATTGCCGCGTTTTGTCGTGAACGTGGAACAAACATACAAAAATAAAGAATGCAAAATCGTCATAAACATTTTGGGGAATAGAATAAATCAATATACGTATTTGAAAGAACTATGGTCCGCGCAATCTAAGATGACTATTTTTCTCTTCACCCGACAAATAGCTGCGTTGCCAGATTGTGTGAAATTGGAACATCTTCAAATTCGCGATTGGACCCCATATCTTGACGTAGAATTTCATCCTTGATGAAATGTGTCAGAAACGCACGTATTATGAGTAATTGTACACTTTCCTGATACAATACAAAGCAGTCACTCTGACACAAATCGAAAACCTTTAAATTCCGCACTATACTCCACTCACAATCACTTGAGACGGAATAAACAAACTTTTGTGAGTGTGTGCGTGTAATGGTAGGTCTTCTTCTATGCGAAATGGACCGCTACATTCTAACAGCTGTAGCCAATCAAAGCTCAAGACAAGAGATTTGAGACAAGACAAGTCGGACTGTAGCCAATCACAACTCCAGACAAGAGTCAGCTGTTCGACTGCGGTCGACTGTTCCACAAAGAAGAAGACCTACTATTACACGCACACACATGCAACAATTTTGTTTGTTTTGTCTCAAGTGATCGTGAATAGAGTATAGTGCGAAATGAACGGCCAAAATTTTGGCCTTATAGCTGTACAAGATGGGAAAAATCAGCTGTTTACAAAAATTTTCGTTGACTTAGCAGCTCTATTGACTATTTTGAACATTATCCAGCTGATTGTATCAGACGTTTCAACGTCTCAGCAGTCATTAAGATAGAATAGTAAATTACATAATGAGTGTGGGAAAGGCGTTTTTACATACGAATAATATATGTTTACAAACGAGCCGTCTAGGCGAGTTTGGAAAATAGTTATGAGTATGTAGACCTTCCCACACGAATTATGTACATTTTTTTGTCATTCTAGGCTAAGAAGGGTTTATTAAAACCTCAAACAACTAAAAACATCAACTGAAGCCAACATAACCTCAACACAAGAGCTAGCACAAAAGCACACAGAAAACTCTCTCTCATGGCGGCTCTTTGACTCGTTAATTCATACGTCAGAATTCGGAAAAAACAGCTGGGTAAGATTTTCAGTGCTGTAATTATCATCGTGATGATGATTAGTGCTGTAATTATCATCGTGATGATGATTAGTGCTGTAATAATCATCAAAATGATTATTCCCACATTCAGAACATCTGATCTTTGATCCTCTATAAACAGCAATTTCCCAAATAAAACGCAAATCTAGCTTAGAAAGTTGTGCGAAAGAGTCATTTCATTCTATGCTACTCACTTTTTGTTGGTCTCATTAAATGTATAATATTTTGAAAATTCATTGAAGTTGGAATTGAGTGGTCCACACAAGAATGGACATGGTGAAAAGGCATTTCTTTTTCACAGATTGTGAAAGAGACGGAGATATCTATGAGAGAATAAGAATAGGAGGAGGAAGAAGAATGAGTAGAAGAAGAGAGAGATGAAGAAAGAGAGAGAAAGAGAGAGAGATAGAGATAAAGAGAGAGAGAGAGAGAGAGAGAGAGAATGAGAAAGGGAGCAAAACTATAAAGCCAGGTCGAAAGTTTGAGTTTCGGTGGTCGGAGAGTCTTGGTTCAGTTTGAAAAGAGTAATCCTCCAGCTGTCTCCAAGCTTTTGCTACACTGCTCATGTAGTATTAAAGCAACCACAGTGAATGCTTCTCTGTCTTGATCTCTCTTCCTTTCTGTATCTTTCTCTCCTGGTCTTACACGATGAATCTCAGCTGAAACTCTTCCTCTTGTGGGTTATCATCATGTATTATTTATTGTTACAATTGCGACTTATATAAAGTATTTTAAGCAAAGGTGATAAGTGGATGATGATGTTTAGGCTACATAGTGAATGAATGATGATGGATTAACCATAGTGAATGGTTAAGTTGAAGAGGGGGTTCTTGTGCCTCAACTTCGCCCACCACATTTAGGTATATTACTAAGTGGAAAATAAACTCATTTATCTATCTATCTATCTCCCTTCTCTTCCTCCACTTCTCCGCATCCTCTTTCCATTCTTCTTACACTCTTGTATGATTTGTGAAGTCTATTCAAGCAAAGAAGACATTCTGGCAAGAGGTTACTAAGATACATAGTATATTGTAGTCTCTACAGTTAACACTATACGCTGACTCAAAGGGAAAAAATATTTTATGGCTTTTATTGGTGGGGAGACCCTAACGGGTAGTTCCACCTCGCCAATGTGTACTTGCCCAGAACCGGTCACCCATCCAAGTGCAGTCCTCAGTGTTCGTGACTTAACATCACGTTCACCGATAGATCACCCTCAACGAGAGACCAATTGCCAGTACGACTCAAAGGAAACACATCATAATGAACACACCACAGCTTTATATGGTCTGTCCAAACAAAGAAGACATTCTAACGAGATGGGGAAATGACTACAGCTCGATCAATATTGATTAGAATTCCATCGCAAATTGTAGAACACTTTCTGATCTACAATTAGAGACCAAATTCAGCTTGGTCAATATTGATTAAATTATTATAAGTTTTGTCTCAAATTGTAGGAAACAATCTGGTCCAATTTTTAATTTTGGAACAATTATTGAGCGAGCTAGAGTCATTAACCCAGAATATCTTATTTTCTTGGATGGACTACAGCAGAGGTCAACAAAACTGTCTGTTCTAAATGATCTCTTTTACTATTATTCAGCTCTGACAGGACAGTCTGAAAGTGGTATGCGCGGGAACTCGGGAACGGGTTGGATCTGGTATCGCTCTCGACTTGATAGTATGGCACCCTTGACTGTCCTGACAGAGCTGAGCTCGATTTACAGCCATTCACTAACCGCCACTCACGTTGGCATCTACTATACCCCAAGCTTTATAGTCTTTCCAAACAGAAAAGACCCTCTGTCAAGATGAGAAAATGACTCCAGCTCGGTCAATATTGGTTCGAAAAATATCTATTTGGTCTGAAATTGTAGATCATGAATTTTTATACGGTTGAGACCAAATCAATGATTTTTGAACCAGAATTGACCGAGCTGGAGTCATTTTCTCATCGTGACAGAGGGTCTTTTTTGCTTGGACAGACTATACCGTGAGCTTACTTACATACTACCCCTCTCCCCCTCCACATGACACACCTACTACAGTCTGTCCAAGCAAAGAAGACATTCTGGCAAGATGGGAAAATGACTTCAGCTCCTTGAATATTCGTTCAAAGATTATTAATTTGGTCTGCAATTGTAGATTAGATTTTTTCCTACAATTTTAGACCAAATTTATGATTTTAGAACAAATATTGTGTGAGTTAGTGTAATTTTCCCATCATGCCATAATGTCATCTTTGCTTGGACTGTCTTCTACTTCTAGGGGTTTCGGATTGTGTGACAAAGGGTTTAGCGGTGAGAGGCTGGGGGGAGGGGTTTGGATGAAACAAAGAAATTTATGTGAGAATTTATGTGCTGGTGACAGTAGCGCACGGTTGTGGAGTTTGAGAAGAAGACCCCTCGCTACATGTGTAGTGTACTGTAATGGCGGGTCTTCCCAGCTTGCACGGACTAAAACAACAGCTCCTGTTCTTGCTTTGCAGCACTGTGCCTTACTTAGAGTTTGACAGAGGCTTTGCCACAGCAGCCCCAGGGAGCAGCACGGTAGCAAAATATTTATGTTGGCAGAACTGTAAGGTGTTACTCACAATAGTGCGAATCATGTTTTTATGAGTGTGTTGCCTTTAGTTTTTCTTTGAAAACTGTATTCACATTTATTGTGTTGTTTGTTTCGATTTCATATCGCTGCAGGAAGTAGCCGCTCAATTTTATTCTAATAATTATTTGAATAGAACACTGGTCAAAAAGACTGAATACTTTATTCAGATAATCTCCTAGTTCATAAAGTGTAGTATATTATTCATTTATTGATTTAGCGTATTGCTTTTCATAGTGGGAAGACACAAGGGTTGGTCCACTTCCAATAGAATGCCAACACTCAATAGGCTGAAAAACTCAATTTCTCAAAATTCTACACTTACGTCATTGCCTTTATGGAACAGCGATATGTGAAACTAGCCGGCAGGCTCGCTTCGCTCGCCTTCTCCGCCTAGCCAGGGGGGCCCCGCCCCCTGGACCCCCGACAGTATCAGCAGTGTCAGTGAGTCAAAAAGGCTCGCTTCGCTCGCCTGCATGACCTCTGTCAGTGTAAGCTGAGACAAACAGGCTCGCTTCGCTCGCCTGCAAATTCCGTTCAGAAGGGATTCAAAACTTATTGAACACAGCATTTCTAGACCTAATCTGGACCTGTTCACGAAATTTCGATATTTTCTACCATTTTATTCTCGAAAAATCCAAGAAAATTCCGAAAAATAGTAAAACGCTTATATTGACCGTAATCTTGGGAACCATATCAGACATAGCTTAAAACTTGATTCAATATCTTCCAAATTAGTTTATCTTTAATCTCACTGAACCATTGAATTTACAGTAAGGATTGGTCATATCAAGGCGGAAGATATGCAACCCGCAATACATCTACAATTTTGAAAACCTGATTACTGGCGTAATCTTGAACGGAATTCAAAAATATCTCAAAACAACATTTCTAGACCTAATCTGAACATACCTACCAAATATCAACATTTTCTACCGATTGGTTCTCGAAAAAATTGAGTAAACACCAAAAACTATAGAAAAACTTGAATATTTGGCGTATCCTTGAAAAGTTCCTAAAACCGTTCTTAGCGCGCGTCTAAACGTCCAACTGAACATGCCTGCCAAATTTGAACGCATTCGGTTCGGTGGATTTTTAGTTCTGGTGATGAATCAGTCAGTCAGTGCCATTTCGCTTTTATAGATACATACAAATATTCATTTCTATTATTGTTATAATGTGTGAAGAGATGGAATTATCCAGGTTACTGGAAATTTTCCTACAAATCCTACATCCTAGCCTATATTATATAGGTATACAGTGACTATATAACGTAGAAACTGAATGCCTATCAAACTAGCGCAACTTGAGATGATCCGCCTTTACCATACACTTCACATTGTATAGGAGTGTCTTCTCAGCATGCGCGAATTAGTTACCTCCAGCTGTATTATAGTCTGTCCAAGCAAAGAAGACCCTCTGGCATGATAGGAGAATGACTCCAACTCGATCAATATTGGTTCAAAAATTATTAATTTGTTATTAGATTGTAGAAAAGATTCTGATCTACAATTAGAGACCAAATTTAGTATTCTTGAACAATTATTGATCAAGCTGGAGTCATTTTCCCATCTTGCCAGGGGGTCTTCTTTGCTTGGACATACTCTACTACTTTGTGTACCGTACTATTATATTATTCTTCCATCAGAGCGATGGAATTGCGTTTTAGAAAAAAACCTTTGGGCAAATATAGATAGGGAAAAAGTAGGTTGCGAGTGGCCTGTCCAAGCAAAGAAGATATTCTGGCAAGATGAGAAAATGACTCCAGCTCGGTCAATATAGGTTGAAGAAGAAGTCGCAAATCATGAAGGAAAATAATTTCTACAATTTGAATGCAAATTTATATTTTTTGGACCAATATTGACCGATCTGGAGTCATTTTTCCATCTTGCCAGAATGTCTTCTTTGCTTGGACAGACTGTATTGAAAAGAAAATATCCCTGCTGGAGCGATAGTGTTATACTCACAATAATATTATTATTGGAAGAATACAAAACTTTAATTTTTCAAATGTTCTACACTTTGTCTCCTTTTGATCGCAATGACAATGATGATTAAATAAATAGGGAAATAGAAAAGATTATATTGGATGAGAGTACTCTATTCAAATTTAAAACAAAATTTTATTATATTCCTCATTACAATATAAATTGGTGTTAGGCTACATTATAATTTTCACAAAATAGAAGCTTTGAATGAGAATTCAAGAGAACCATTATGAAATGAATGTTAAATTTTTAGGCCCATGAATATCAATGCGATATTCTGCAAGATAAATCAGTTATTTACAAGATTAGATCAGATTATTGACTCCATTCAAGTAGATGTAAATTATCTAAAGTCCTAGATATAGTTCGGTGAAGAACAGAAGAGCGTTTGGCAAAATGGCTGTCATTCACTGCTGCCAGTTGTTGAAATAAAAATTTTTTCAACATAACCAAATTTAGGATGAAATAGTATAGGCTCAGAAGATTTGTTCTGTCCTAGTTCATAATTATGTTATGATTTATGCTATCATATGTCAATAATTGAACAAATTAATGAAATAAAATATTTTTTTAATAGTTGTGAAATTGATATTGTGGTAGTTATCCATAATAAATGAAAAGACAAGATGTTGTCAAACCACTGATTTATTAGAAAATCGAGATACCGGTTTCGGTTGTTACACCATTATCAATCTCTAGTAAACTGATGGTCTTTCACCAGAAAATCGAAATACCGGTTTCGGTTGTTACACTATTATCAATCTCTGGTAAACTGATGGTCTTCCCAGAGATTGATAATGGTGTAACAACCGAAACCGGTATCTCGATTTTCTAATAAATCAGTGGTTTTACAACATCTTGTCTTCTCATTTATTATGAAAGAAAATTATTTTCATTAGTGAAATCAATATGATTGTGATTAGTGTTAAAACGGTAGGTTGGCTGAAGTGATTTCATTCTGAAAATATCAGTTCTGCGCATGCGTAGTTACACTCTCACTTCCCTCCGCCATCTTGCAAGAGGCTCTTCTGTTCTTGGCGCAACTATATCGATAATTTGAAATGGAATTAATTACACGATTGGATTACATTGGATGAAAAAATATTAAGTATGAACTTGTTAAATTGCAAATATATTGGATTCAATATTATTATGACTAATGATATTAAGATTGTAAAGATGAACATGAAATGGTGGAGTAAGGACATAATGATGTCTATTCTTGAAGAAGGATAGAAACCGGAGGAAGAGTGATAAAAAGAGGAAAAGAAAGGAAGGAAAGGTAGAAAATAAATGAGAGGATGCAATAAAGAGATAAGATTGAATTGGAATAGGAATAGAGTGGGAGGAAGAAAGCAAGCAAAGAAGACATTCTGGAAAGATGGAAAAATGACTCCAGGTCGGTCAATATTGGTTCAAAAAGTATAAATTTGATAGAGCAGACTGTTTTCTACGATTTGAAGCCTACAATTTTTGAACCAATATTGACCGAGCTTGAATCATTCTCCCATCTTGCCAGAAATAGTCTTCTTTGCTTGGACAGACTATTGTAATAAATGCTCTCACCGCTTCGGCCAGGGGTGGTTGTATTGGAAGGGCGGTAGTTGAGGGGGAGGGGGGTTGTAAGGTCGCCATTGAAATGCTAATGTAACAGTTATTATAGAAAAACAGACCAGCGTTGAAGTTTTTCTCCATGAATGAGATGAAAAGAAAATATCACATCGTTTTCACACTGTAATTGAGTGCTACTCAGAAATGAACCAATTACTGTTTAAATTTCCCCGTTCATCATAATCTCGTATATATATACTGTTTTCTATTAAATATATAAATCTCTTCAACCCTAGAACGGAGAGGTTGGTTCTGTGAGACCAAAGAGGATCCTATACCCTATTCACGATCACTTGAGACGAGATAAACGAATCTTTCGCGTGTGTGTACGTGTAATGGAAGGTTTTCTTCCATGCGAAATGGTCGGCCATAGTTCAACAGCGAATATCGCTATGAGCATCTACCGTGCTGCGGCTCTGGTGGATTATCGTGTGTACTTTTATGCGCGTTTTAACATACAAAGCATAGCGCTAAATGGGAAAAACGCATTTATAATTAGAATGGAATTATTTGCTGCTTCATGCATTTCTCAGTAATTAAAACATGATATTCAGGATAGGAATGTTAGTTATTGATAGTATTATAGCTCATTATATTGGAAAAATCCTAGTTTTCAAGTATTTGAGAGCAGACAACCGCAAACAGATGTATTTGAGAGTGGACAAAAACTTTGAGGTAACAGCTGATAAGTTATCTTACATGAAAATGGAAAATTGGCGCAAGCTCACATTTATTTGAAAAATTGAATGATATGAATATTCCTTATTAAAACATAATTAATAGAGTTTTTGCGTTGATAATAACAGCTTATTAGATTAGCTAACATAAAAACTATTCATGTACATTACCTGATGTACAGGTTAGAATGGAGCACTCCATGGTCCTACTTGATCAACAAATTCTTTTACACGTAAACAAAACAATAAGGTTAGCATCACCTATCAATATTTATTCAATGCATTGAACCATTCTTTCTATTGATGAAACTTATGTATGGCAACTGGAAAAGTGTAGAACTTGAAATTTCCATTGCGTGTTTTATTTTCACAATCCGGAACACAACAAATTCTCCAGGACATTATTTTAGGTTTAGCCCTATCTCCTCCAATGTTAATTCTCTCAATTTTTCGCCGAAATGATCCGCCAATAGCGCCTCGATCGCCAAAAATATCCTTTCCACCGACTTGCACACAGCAAATAGCCAATCACAGCTCCAGACAAGAGTCAGCTGTTTGGCTGCAGCCGGCTGTTTTGCATTGAAGAATACCTACCATTACACAAACACACGCAAGAGGTTTGTTTATTTCGTCTCAAGTGATTGTGAGTAGAGTATAGTATTTTTATTGTTCTATTATTCTATGGTGAGACTCAGACGTTTCAATTCTCAGCTGCAATCAAGGTCATACCCAATCTGTATATATAAAAGCGAAATGGCACTGATTCATTCATCCAGAACTAAAAATCCACTAAACCGAATGCGTTCAAATCTGGCAGGCATGTTCAGTTGGACGTTTCGACGCGCAAGAACGGATTTTGGAAACTTTTCAAGGATACGCCAAATATTATAGTTCTAGAGTTTTTCGGCGTTTTCCTCATTTTTTCGAGAATTAATTGGTAGAAAATGTTGATATTTGGTGGGCAGGTTCAGATAAGGTCTAGAAATACTGTGTTGAAATATTTTTGATATCCGTTTAAGATTATGCCAGTAATCAGGTTTTCAAAATTGTAAATGTATATATGACCAATCCTAACTGTAAATTCAATGGTTCAGCAAGATTATAGATGAACCAATTTGGAAGATATTGAATCAAGTTTCAAACTATGACCGATATACTTCCCACGGTTATGCTTAATATTAGCGTTTTACTATTTTTTGCAATTTTCGGAGTTTTTCTTAGATTTTACTAGAACGAATTGGCAGAAAATGTTGAAATTATGTAAACAGGTCCAGATTAGGTGTAGAAATGCTGTGATCAATAAATTTCTAATCCCTTCTGAACGGAACTCGCAGGCGAGCGAAGCGAGCCTGTTTGTCTCAGCTTACACTGACAGAGGTTTTTCAGGCGAGCGAAGCAAGCCTGTTTGTTTCACTTACACTGCCTATACTGTCTGCTAGGCAGAGAAGGCGAGCGAAGCGAGCCTGCCGGCTAGTTACCCATACCTAACAGTTGATTTTCACTGTGCTTTCCAAAAATATTCAATAGAGTGCACTAACGTTGGTAGTTTTGCAATCCACCTATACTCAGCCGACTGCAGTATCCACGAAAAGTCGCGTCAATTCTGTGAGAACCAACCCGTAACTTTTTTTTGCCATTTCCGTGCTAGGGTGCCTATATTATTGTCAAGGTAAATAGATAAGAAAGGTATCAGTCATCAAAATCGTAGCCGGTAGAGAACTGTGTGTTCTGACGTCATCAGAACACCAGCTGTTGAACAAACCTAGCTGGCGCTAAAAGTTGGGGAATCCACAGCTGGGATACCGATGACGTCAGAACTCACGGGTTTCTCCCGGCTTTGTCTACGATGACTGTTACCTTTCTATTTTAATTACCTTGCTTATTGTGAATGTTCGGATTTTTCTGTTTCGGGTTTTGGACTTTTTGATTGATGAAAAGCAGTGTCAACATTATAAATTCGTGTTTTTGTGATCCATCTTTCTAACAGTTTGTCAACTGCTGAAGCCAGCCAACAAGTGATAGGCCTACAGGATTGTGAAAATCATCAAGTTTGGGGAGGGTGAAGTACCTGTTTCCACAAAATTTATCAGATTCACATTGTTACTACATTTAATTTTGACCTTCATATGGCTTAGAAACGCAGATAAAAATTAAATTACTATGATATTCACGGTTTGTTTAATTTTGAATCAAACTCTGCTTTCAAAAAATTGAAAATTTAATGTAAATCTAAGATTATCATAATTTTCCTTTTAAAATACATTTTTCATTTAATTGGTGTCAAATAATACAAAACATCTCAATGTTTAAGAGTTCTTTAGAATTAAATGAGTTATAAATTGAAAAATATTTCATTCTATTTTTTTTATTTGTAGGTAGGCCTATGTCATACCCGACACAATATCCGTTCTTGTAACTTTTTGTCATCTCTCCGTTCCAGGGTTTAGAGATTTTTATGGGAAAGAAGAAGAAAAAGAGAAAGGTGATAAGAAAGTAGAATAGATGGAAGAGGAAAAAGAAATTAAGAGAAAAATTAAAAAAACGATAAGGTAGAGTGATAAACTGAAATCCTTATTAAAATTGGTTCATTGAATATTTATGTAGTGGAATTTTTCCTTAATGAAAGTACTAAGAAGTTGTCTAAATCCACTTTATATACAGGGTGTTTCAGGAGGAATGTGCAATACTTCTCAGGATGATTCCTAACACCAAGTAGACAAAAAAGTTTCATGGGACCAACCCCCAAAAACGCTTTGTTACCGAGATAACAATGGCGGAAAATTGAGATTTTTCAAAACATATTCACCCAAATCTCATAAATAGCGATCAAAAATTGCAAAATCGCTACTATACACAAATTTATCACTTGTGCTATGTTTTGTCAATTTTTCGATTTTTGATCGCTATTTCTGAGATTTGGGTAAGATTTACACAATCGCCACCATTTAAATTTTTGTTCAGAATCCGACTCTCTTCAACTTCCATTAATAAAAAGCACAAATTTATTATTCCTTTTTTAGTTATAACCCTCATTGTTGAAAAATTGCGGTTTTTTAGCATATTTTTTCAATTATTTCAATAACCGTTGAAGTTACAATCTTGAAACTGGTTCCATTGAATTTCTCAGATAATTTTACATAGGAATTAGTTATTTTGGACCCTGAGTGAAGCCTCTAAAAAATTAGAAAAATAAATATTTTTTGAAAAATCTCAATTTTCCGCCATTGTTATCTCGGTAACAAAGCGTTTTTGGGGGTTGGTCCCATGGAACTTTTTTGTCTACTTGGTGTTAGGAATCATCCTGAGAAATATTGCACATTCCTCCTGAAACACCCTGTATAATACAAATTAAAATTAGAAATTATGCAGTAACATGTTTTCATGTATGTGAGTACACATGAAAACATGTTACTGTATAATTTCTAATTTCAATTTGTAATAGAAATAAAGTGGATTTGGACAATTTCTTAGTCATTTCATTTTAAAAATCCTTATACCTTTGTTATCTATTCAATCAAAATAGGAAAAACAATAATTCATATCGATTTCCATGCAGTTCCAAAGTCTATTCATGTGATCTCAACTTCTAACTCTCATGGAGTCAGTGGCTCTGTAATCTCAACTCTATTCCGTGTGGATTCCATAAAATCCCCTTCTATTCCTAATAAAAAGGCTGAAACACCAGGTGTTCATTAAACTGTAGTTAACACAAACATAATCAAAGTCTGTCCAAGCAAAGAAGACCCTCTGGCACGATGAGAAAATGACTCTAGTTCGGTCAATATCGGTTCAAAAAGTATTGATTTGGTTTTAAATTGTAGAGAAGAATGTTTTCTACAATTTTAGATCAAATTGATAATTCTTAAACAAATTTTGACCAAGCTGGAATCATTTACTCATCTTGCCAGAGGGTCTTCTTTGCTTCGACAGATTATAGTAGTGTGTAGAGGGTAGGAAGGTATTGCAACAGTTTTTTTACGTGCCATTATAGAGATTTTATCAAGGCTAGTGGGGAGAAAGGGTTTGATTGGTTCTGTTTCTTTATTGGTGCAACGTTGTTCAGTTGGTTACTGTGTACTCGAAAACCTTTGAAAATTGAACTTTACTCTTAGCGATTTTTGAAATAATTGGTAGATAGAATGAAATAAATCAAATACCCTTCGACATGACATTGGAAATGGGTTTAACCTTGACATGTTTCTGTGTTAAAATAATTCTTTTGAATTAAAAAAAAAGGTATTTTATTTATTCCATTTCATATATCGAACCCTTTTTTTAAAACAGTTAACCTATACGTTTGACTATCCGGCAGGCTCGCTTCGCTCGCCTTATCCTCCTAGCCCTAGCCTGGACCTCTGGACCCCCGGCAGTACAGAAGTGTAAATGAGAGAAACAGGCTCGCTTCGTTCGCTTGTAGATTCCGTTCAAACGGAATTTGGATTGTTGTTCATACACTCAATAATGCCTAACTTCACTCGCCAGTTATTTTGTAACACGAACTATAATAGGCTACTCTTAATAAGTACGTATTACGTATGTCTTCTAATACTTTAGCTTATCAACTGTAAAAAATTTTTGAAGATTTCAGTTCATTGGTACTAGAAAAATTTGAAATTACTTGACAAACCGCAAAAATAACAGAGAAAACATCTATAAGACATAGTTTGAAACTTGATTTAATATTTCCTGAACTAGTTAATCTAATAGCCCACCTCACAGTATAGGCTAAATATAAGGATTGATTTGATTAAGATATTACTGCAACCCGCGGTACATCCACAATTTTGAAAAACCCCGACTACTGGCGTAATCTCTGGAAGATTTTGAAAATTCTACAGAACAACATTAATTTCTAGACCAAAGATGAACCTATCCTCTGAATTTCAAAATTTTTCGCCGATTGGTTCTTGAAAAAATAATGAAAAACTATTAGAAACATCAAATTGGGCGTATCCTTTGGTAGTTTTAAAAATCCGTTCTTAGTGCGCTTCCAAAGGTCCATCTTGGCATAGGGTACCTGCAAAATTTGAATATATTCAGTTCAGTGAATTTTTAGTTCTGCTGATGACTCAGTCAGTCAGTATCATTTCACTATATAGTGGGCGTATCCTTGCCAAGGAAATCCGTTCTTAGTTCGCTTCTACATTTCTAACTGAACATGCCTGCTGAACTTCGAAGGTATTCGGTTCAGTGGATTTTTAGTTCTGCTGATGAGAAATCATTCAGTGTGATTTCCCTTTTATGGATATAGTTTTCAACTGTGTTGTGAAGCATTGGACGCTTATTAAAATTTGTGTAGTTGTGTTAGTGATATTGTGGCTGTTATCGATTTTGAATGAAAAGACTTAACCCTATTCACGAACTCTTGAGACGATATAAACAATCTTTTTGCGTGTGTGTGCGTGTAATTATGGCCAGGCGTATGCTGGAACGCATTCATGCACACGCACGCAAGCCAGCCAATCACAGCTCTTGTCTTGTCCTCAACAAGAGCTGTGATTGGCTGAAATGCGTGCGTGTGCAAACGTGCGTCCCAGCATACGCCAGGTCTAAAGGTTTTCTATGCAAAACGATCGGATGGTCGGCCGCAGCAGAACAGCTGTGACCAATCACAGAATATAACAAGAGCTGTGATTGGTTACAGCTGTTCGACTGTGGCCGACGTCGGACCGTTATGCATACAAGAGACCCTACCACAAGCACACACACACACACACACACACACACATACGCAAAAAGTTTTTTCATCTCGTCTCAAGTGATCGTGAATAGGGTATAGTATCTTATAGTATCTAATAGTATAATATAGTATAGTATCTTATTGTCCACATCCAGCTATTGCGAGATGATGTTTTTTTTTTTAATCAAGAAGATGCATTACATCAGCTGTTAGTAGGTTACATCACGACAAAAGTGACTTACGAGACTACAGAAGTTTTTGGCGTGAAAATGATATGAAAAGTCGAGAACTTGTACTTGTAATGTGAAACCTCGAGAATACATTTATCAAAAGATATACTAATACTTTGTAACAAACTTGCTTACAAAATATACAAACAAATCTTACAAAATATCCAAACTAATCAAATCAAATCATTTATTGTAAAAAAATACACTAGGTATCATAAAATTTTTTTAAATCACATATTAGTGAACATAAAATATTCAAATCAGTTACATAAAATTCAATAAATATCACAAAATTAATTGTTCAAGCTAGTACCGTATCAAAAAATTCTCTTACATCATACAGACATCTACCAACAAAAATATTCTTTAAAACCTCACAAAATCTTACAAAATATCCAAACTAATCAAATCAAATCATTTATTGTAAAAAAATACACTAGGTATCATAACAATTTTTAAAATCACATGATAGTCAAAATAAAATATTCAAATCAGTTACATAAAATTCAATAAATATCACAAAATTAATTGTTAAGCTAGTACCGAATCAAAAAATTCTCTTACATCATACAGACATCTATCAACAAAAATATTCTTCAAAACCTCACAAAATCTTACAGATTATTCAAACAAATCTTACAAAATATCCAAAGCTCCTTAAAATCTGTCCAAGCAAAAAAGACATTTCGTCAAGATGGGAATATGGCATCAGATCGGTCAATATTGGTTAAAAAATTATAGATCACAGTGTTTCCAACAATTTGAGACAAACTTAATGGTTTTTGAACGAATTTTTACCGAGCTGCAGTAATTTTCGCATCTTGCCAGAATGTCTTCTTTGCTTGTACAGACTATATATACTAATACTGTGTATCTCACTTTCTTACAAAATAATTCAACAAATCTCCAAGCTGAATGGTACCTGTGTACTCCATAATCTTTTACAGTGTAGAGGAAGTTATCCAGCAAGTTGAAAGTTGGCACAAGTCGCACAGCAAGTTGCTAAACTTGCTGCGACTGTTCTTGTTGAAGTCCAATTATATGAGGATTTCGCCATTCAGCCAGCTTCTAGCTTTTTCTTCTTCTTCTTCAGCGCCTGAAAGTTGAAGCAAACCTTTATCCCATGTCCTTAACTCATGCTTTTCTACAGCTGGGAGACAGTTTCCTGCCATGCTCCCCCTACTCCTCCTCCTCCTCCTCCTCCTCCTCCTCCTCCTTCTCCTCCTCCTCCACCTCCTTCTCCTCCTCTTCCTCCTTCTCCTCCTACGCCTCCTCCTCCTCTTCCTCCTCATCCTCCTCCTCCCCCTCCTTCTCCTGCTCCTCCTTCTCCTTCTCCTTCTCGTCCTCATACAACTCCTCCCCATCCTCTTCCCACTCCTTCTATTCCGGCTCCTGCTCCTCCTCCATCTCCTCCTCCTCCTCCTTCCACTCCTCCTCTTCCTCCTCCTTCTCCTCCTACTCCTCCCCCTCGTATTCTTGCTCCTCCTCCTCCTCCTCCTCCTCCTCCTCCTCCTCCTCCTCCTCCTTCCACTCCTCCTCTTCCTCCTCCTTCTCCTCCTACTCATCCTCCTCATATTCTTGCTCCTCCCCCTCCTCCTCCTCATATTCTTGCTCCTTCCCCTCCTCTTCCTCCTCTTCCTGCTCCTGCTCCTGCTCCTCCTCCTTCTCATCCTCCCCCATGTATTCTTGCTCCTCCTTCTCATCCTCCTCCATGTAATCTTGCTCCTCCTCCTCCTCCTCTTTCTTCTCCTCCTTCTACTCGTATTCTTGCTCCTCCTTCTCATCCACATACCTACTCCTCCTCTTCTTCTTGCTCCTCCTCCTCCTCCTCCTCCTCATTCTCCTACTCCTCCTACCTATCTGTGTAAGCTATTTGATGAATTATTGGACATGAATGAACTAGCGTTGTCATTGGCTGGAGGCGTGGTCAGGTGGGGGAAGGGCTATGAAAGCTTCAACCAATCGTATTGCGTGATGACTTTAGAGGCGGGCTGACTGCTTCCTCCCACTCCTCCTCTGATTGGCTGCTCTTATTCTATTCTGTTCTGTTTCTTATCTGGTCATGGCGTTCAATTGGATAGAGCTGAATTCATTCTAATAACTATATCCCTTAATTTTTTTTGAATAATGTTGTCAAATTATTAGTAGATTAAAAAGTTTAGTTTATGAGTAGATAAAATATAATTAAAATGAGAAATGGCAGTATTGGAAACCTGAAAAAGCGAAATAGATGCACAATAACATACGGTTATTTGTTCTTAAAATTCATCATTATTATTATCAATGTATTGAATATTGCATATTGATAAGAAGGGGGACCTTCTTATTCTTCTTATCATTATCATCATCTTCTTCATCACTGTCAGCATCATTAGCGTGATCATTACCATCATGATAATCATCATCATTTTCTTCTTCTTCTTCTTCTTCTTCTTCCTTTTCTCTTTTTCTCTCTTCCTTCTCTTCTTCTTTTTCTCTTTTTCTCTCTTCCCTCTTTCTCTCCCAATCCTCTTCCTCCTCTTTTTCTTTCCTCTTTCTCAACCTTTCATATAGAAAATGAAAACAACATCATAGAGTATAGCTTCTCCAAGCAAAGAAGACATTCTGGCAAGTTGGAAAAATGACACCAGCTTGGTCTATATTTGTTCAAAAATGATTAATTTTGTCTAAATTTGTCTAAAAAAAAAAATCATTCTGCTCTACAAATTTGAAATTTGAAACCTAATTAATTATAGTTTTCAATAAATATTGATCTATACTACATCCACGGAGTGTTCGGACCTAAGCTCCTCCCCCGAGGTTCTGACGTCATGATCCGACCAGCTCACAAGCGGTCGCAATTGCCTGGAACGTAGAAATTCCTCATCGATATTGGATATTTATTGATTGATATAGATATTGATGATCGGCAAAATTCATTTCGTTCTAACAAATGAGAATGATGAAGATCATAATCAATACCAATTGACAGAATTATAGTTGATTCAGAATCTTTCATAATCATATTTTTGTTATTATTATTTTGACTGCTCAGTTTCAGCTGAGAATTTTAAACTCATTCAACTACACACTACCGTACTATAGTCCATTCACGTTGGCTTGAGACGTGATAAACAAAAGCTCTGCATGTGTGTGTGTGTGTGTGTGTGTGCGACTGGGGTGGCTTTGTTTTAGCCACGACATAAACAAGTCACAGCAATGCCGAAATCCCGAATTTTGTTCCAGGCAATTCAGAATAATTATCTTCAAGTAATCTTTTTTATAGATACACATTGGGAAATTGCTTTTTCCGGTTGTCTCTCGACTGCTTGAACCTAAAATGAAGAAACAATTATAGTGAAATTTTTTGTGTCAATGCTTTGGTTACAGTCCCGAGAGCAAAATTCGGAATTTCGGCATTGCTGTGATTTGTTTATGTCGTGGCTAGAACCAAGCCACCCCAGTTGCGCACGCACACATGCAGAGCTTTTGTTTATCTCGTCTCAAGCCATCGCGAATGGACTATACAAATAATTCAAGTATATAACCTAATCTATGGACCTCCAGAATTCGGCTTGTGATTCATCCGACCTGGTCTCTGGTTGTCGATATTTGCACTTAATGTCTATACCTAGCGCATGCGCAGAACAGAGGCGCATTCCTTTGGCGAAACGCTCGTATGTCAATTGACTAGAATGTTTTGGGTTATTATCCAATATTATCATTGATTTATTAAGAACATCGTAAAGCTATAAAGTATTTATCAGTTTGAAATAGTTAAAAAATGTATCAGTCAATTTGAAAGCATTTTCATCAGATAATCTGATATCACTAGGCTTATAGGTTAGGTTCAACCTATCGGTCCGTTTCCGCCATCTTGAATTAGCTCCTCTCGAGTCGATCGCGAGTGGCGAGTTTCCAGGAGAAGAATAAACAGGAAACCTTTTCCTTCAGAATTGGAATAATTGTTATTGAAATCTATCACACATTTCCTCTTGCACTTCGACATCTTTTCTTCGAAAGTAAGTAGTTTTTCTATTCGCAAGTATTCAAAAACAAGTAAATGTAGCTATATGCATTTGAATTTAACCGCGCTTAGGCTATAGACGTCAAGTGCATTTATTGTACACCGGTCGCGCTGGCCACCTTGCCACAGTTCGTCTATAGGGAGTTTAAATTATATGCAATAAATAAATATAATATTATTACTGTAGGTACTTTGAATTCAATAAAACCAATCTTTTTTTAAGAATTATGCTGTTTTGTTGAAGGTGGAACAAAGAACAGAACATAACCGCCAAAACATCTCCCATGAAAGGTTCGAATTATTTGAATCAGCTGAAAGAACAAATGCACATAAATTTTTATAGATTCCCTGAAAAGTGAAAGTCTTGCGTTTCCTAGATTTTCACAGCATGACTGTGACCTAAAAAGTAACAGCTGCAGCATGATGACCATTCTTACCATTGGTTAAAGCCGCCTGCGACGTCAAAATGGGGGAGGAGCTTAGGTCTGAACACTCGGTGGATGGAGTATAGCTGAATTCATTTTCCCATCTTGCAAGAATGTCTTCTTGGCTTGGACAGACTAAAACTGAATAGTAAGGAAAGTAAGATATAAATGGTGGAGCAAGAAACAAAAAGATTGTAGACTATAAAAGAGTGAGAAAGAGAAAGAAAAAGACATCATTTTGAAGAGTGGGGAGACGACTCACTTTGGCAGAGCCATTCATAGCAGCTATGCAAGAATATCCAACCCCTTTTCTCAAGATAATATTTCAACTTTCATTCATCGTTGAAAGGAGGTCCTCCATCATGAAAGCTCCTTACCTCCTTCTTCTCTTCATCTTCTCTTTATCTCCTACTTATCTCTCCTTATCTCTCCTCTATCATTCATCTCATCCTTCAGTCATACAACATACTTGTACATACATTCAATTTACCACCAGTACTAATTTAAACATACATCATACACCCAATTATCAATCACTAATCATTACTCTTAGTTATTAATTTCACGTGTAAGTGAGTTTTATTCATTCATTCATTACATTTTTATTATTATTATTCATAATATTATATATTCATTTATTTACTCCATCGATCATTTTTCAATCACCTAGATCTAGTTTTGAGTTACTGGACATTTTTGATATTTTTCTAGTATTTTACGAATTTCAAAGTGTTAATGGAAAGGATATACTTATTCCCAAGAATGGAAATTTTTATGTCCAAACTTTGCCTTTACATTAATATATTTTAATGCACAACAAGTGAGATTGCAAGCAAGAAGCATTATTGTTTGGATAATTTTTCCTATGATTTTCGCATTCATATGTAACTTCTCGTTGAATAGATTATAGAATCATAGAATGGCCTGTAATAATTGTAATGTGAAATATCGAAATTAGTGTGTAACTTGTGAAAATGATAGATTCAATAACAACTCTTGTAATCTAGAAACTAAGCTTAGATATTTAGTTGCTATCTAAATGAATGAAGAAATCTAATCCAATCCAATGTAATCTCTTATTCATCTTTCTCTTGTTATATCTCGTTTTATTTCTCTCTCTCCTTTTTTCCTGCCATCATGTCACCCACATCATCTTCGGAGATGCTGAGAAGAGATTCTTGCAAAATAGGAGCTTGATGCAAGATTCCAACTACGCATGCGCAGATTTGACAATTCTGTTATACAGAGCGGCCCATAAGATTAGTCGAATATATGAATATTTGCCATAAATTGTGAATAACTATAGATTGTCAAAGCTAAGAAGACCCTTTGGCAAGATGGGAAAATGACTCCAGCCTGTCAATATTTGTTCAAGAATCATAAATGTGGTCTTAATAGTAGATCAAATTGTTTCCCACAATCTGACATCAAATTGATAATTGAAATTGAACCAATATTGACTGATTTTTAGACATTTTCTCATCTTGCAAGAGGGTCTTCTTTGCTTGGACAGACTAGCGTCAACTGACTCATGGGCTACCTTGCTCAGTTATCCAAACAAATTTTTTTTATCAAATTTATCACGGTATTTGATCATAAATAAACTAGTCTAATACTGACCTCATCGGTGACACGATAAAAGTAACACCGGATTCATATACTATAAATCAATCCTCAAAGTACTAACTCGATGAAATTGTACCTGCTTGAATTCATGAATTAATAATACTATATTAGCGTAAGATTGTGAATAGTGAATCAGCCATGTTTACGTGTATGATACACCATTTTCTCGCTAGTAGCCATTTTCTAAGGAGGAACTCACGAAACACTGGCAACAAATCACAGAACAGTAGGCGGGGCATGGAGGCGTGTCCAAGTCAAATCAACATCACCCGACAACTGCTGCCATCTACTGGTTGAATTTGGAAACATTTCAAAACGATGTCGTCGGCCAATCAGAGTTAGGCGGAGCTTGGAGGCGTGTCCTATAGGAGTCGAAGAAATTCACCCTATTGCTACTGCTATCTGCTGGCTGAAGTCGGAACTCTCTCAATTTTTCAAAAAGAAAGCTGGGAAGGGCAGTGAAAGTGGCTGCAATCTTGAATTTGCTTGTTATCAGGTTACCAATATTTTCATTGTACTTTTAAAAATCGTTTCTTCTCAAAAGTTCTTCCTCATAATTTTTTTTTCAAATTGTGCCAAACTATAAAGTCTAGTTTATACAGGGTCCGGCAAGAAATATGAACTATTTTAAAAATATCATGAATTTGTTAGTTTCCATTGAAAAAAATTTATTGGTGTCAAAAT
Source organism: Sogatella furcifera (assembly GCA_017141385.1). NCBI lineage: Eukaryota > Metazoa > Arthropoda > Insecta > Hemiptera > Delphacidae > Sogatella > Sogatella furcifera. The sequence continues at coordinate 14,072,014 of CM029553.1, forward strand.
GCTTGCATTGGAATACCATTTGAGTAAATCGAGAATGGAAAATCACATCAGGCATGTGGTGGCCGAAATCGTTGATACAGTGCGTCCTTGCATTCTTGCCCTTTTTGTAGAATCTTCAATAGTAGGGTTCCTTGTTTATTTCCGTGAGAAGGTTCGTGAAAAAAGCAGCAGAACCAAATATTTCGTTATCTGGTGTATCTAAGGATATCAGAACCACTTGATGCAACTCTAGATTCACGACTGGGTCACGTAATGGCAGATTCAAAATGGTGGATGCCGCATTCCATAGAAGCGTTCAAAGAACAAGAACCATCAGTGATAAAAACTTCAAGTGAACGGGATTTGTTTGTGAATTCAATTTTTACACGTTTTTATTACATATTTAGGACTGAAACATAATTTCCATCAACAAGAAACATTTTTTTGATTTTTAAAACATCGCTCTCTCAACTTTGGCGACTGCGTCCTTAATTTTGTCCAGAGTTCGGACGTGTGAAAGAGAAGATATGAAAAGGGACAGAAAGAGTGAGAAGGACATGAGAATGAGAGAAAATAAGAGAGCATGGAAGAAGATTGAATGAAGGTTTTCAATTACAGTTTACTCTGTGTAATTATAGAGAATTACAGTTCATGGGAGGAAAAAAAGTGGAAACAAAGGAGATGGAATAATAGATGAGGAGGGGAAGAAGCGAAGTAGAGGACGTTGAAGAAGGAAATCAGAAAAAGACACAGAAAAAGAAGGGAAGTGAGGAAGGAGAAGAAGAAGAAAATGGAGAAGAAGGAGGAGAAGGAGGTGGTGAAAAACGAGGATGAGGAGTAGTTGAAGGTAGATGAAGGAGGAGGAGAAAGAAGGGGGGAGAAAGGAGGAGAAGCAGGATGAGGAGGAGGAGGAAGAGGGGAAGGAGGAGGAGGATGAGGGGGAGGAGGAGTAGGAGGAGGAGGAGGGAGGAGGAGGAGGGGAGGGGGAGGAGGAGCAGTATGAGGAGTAGGAGGAGAAGGAGGAGGAGGAGGAGGAGGTGTAGAAGAATAAGGAAAATATGGAGAATAGAATGAAGAGTAGGTCATAGGAGAGAAATAAAAAGAAGAAGAGGAGTGATAGGGAGAAGAGAAAGAGCGGATGAAGGAGAAGAAGAGAAGGAAGAGAGAAGAGGACCAGGAAGAAGAACATTGAAGAAAAAAAAGAGGAAAAGAACTAAGAGATAGCAGAAGAGATGGAGTAAGAGTATGAGAAAAAACGTGAAGGGAGAGGAAGAAGCAAGAGAAGAAGCAAGAGAAGAAGCAAGAGAAGAAGAAGAAGGAGGAGGAGGAGAAGAAGAAGAAGAAGAAGAAGAAGAAGAAGAAGAAGAAGAAGAAGAAGAAGGAGGAGGAGGAGGAGGAGGAGGAGGAGGAGGAGGAGAAGAAGAAGAAGGAGGAGGAGGAGAAGAAGAAGAAGAAGAAGAAGAAGAAGAAGAAGAAGAAGAAGAAGAAGAAGAAGAAGAAGAAGAAGAAGAAGAAGAAGAAGAAGAAGAAGAAGAAGAAGAAGAAGAAGAAGAAGAAGAAGAAGAAGAAGAAGAAGAAGAAGAAGTGCTTCTTCAAAACTGAAGAACTGGTAGAATAAGGAGGAGGAGGATGAGTAGAAGAAGGAGGTGGTGGAGAAAGTGGAGGATGAGTAGTTGAAGAAGGAGGTGGAGAAGGAGGAGGTATAGAATGAGGAGGAGGTGCTGAAGGAGGAGGAGGAGGAGGAGTAGGAGGAGTTGAAGGAGGAGGAGGAGGAGGAGTAGGAGGAGTTGAAGGAGTAGGAGGAGGAGGAGGAGTTGGAGGAGGAGGAGGAGGAGGAGGAGGAGGAGAAGTAGTTGCGTAGCAATGTTTCGGTTCTATTGATGGAGAGCCATCACTGGCAGGAATGAAGCATCCTATACAAGTAGGTCATGCCTAATGAGTGTATAGTCGTCCATACAAAGAAGACATCCTGGCAAGTTGGGAAAATGGCTTTATCTCGCTCGGTCAATACTCGTTCAAAAATCAAAGAAGTTTTCTTGAATTGTAGAACGAAATGTTTTTCACAATTTGAGACCAAATTCATAATGTTTAAACTAATATTAACCGAACTGGAGTCATTATCATCTTGCCAGAATGTCTTCTTTGCATGGACCGACTATAGCATAAAGAGAATGGCAGTTCATGATGAGAGAAGGCGATTGAACGTTAGAATGAGAGATAGTAAGAGAGAGAGAGAGAGAGAGAGAGAGAGAGAGAGAGTGTGTGAGAATGAGAGAGAGAGAGAGGGAGTGAGAGAGAGTGAGAGAGAGATTTTGAGAGAGACTGATGCTGTTCTCCAGGGTGGAACGTTTCCTGTCATTTTCTCTACAATATTATTTTCAAAGTTTCAACTCAACACTCGCTCGGCTCCCAATAGATCCAATAGAATTTGGTAGTATATATATGTTATATACTTGTTTATATTATAAAACAAGTTCAATTATTCGAAAATCTCTCTTGAGTAGCTTCAAAGTTGAACTTGAAATTTGGGCTTGGGTGATTCTTTCATGGCGTTGGAGAAAGTAGACTATATAAACATTAATTTTCACTTATAACAATAACTTTCACATAGCTGTAGTGTAGTTTTCTATTCAGTTTTACTTATATTTTTACGTATATAATTTAGTACTGAATTACAATACATCAAATGCGGGAGGAGTTTATTGATAAGTGATCAATAAAATTATTAGTGATAGAATATATATATCGTTTGGTTATACAGGGTGTTTCAGGAGGAATGTGCAATACTTCTCAGGCTGATTCCTTGGACCAATTCGACAAAAATGTTCCCTGGGACAAGCCCCCGAAAACGCTTTGTTACCGAGATAACAATGGCGGAAATTGATATTTTGCAAAATATTTTAATTTTACTATTTTTTTAGAGGCTTCACTCAGGTTCTAAAATTATCAATTCCTATGTGAAATTAGCTGAGAAATTCAATGAAACCAGTTCCAAGTTTGTAACTTCAACGGTTATTGAGATAATTGGGAAAATATGCAATAAACGCCATTTTTCAACAATAAGGGTTATAACTGGATAAGGAATTATAAAATTGTATTTATTATTAATGGAAGTTGAAGAGATCCTTAACAAAAAGTTGAATGGCGGCGATTGTGTAAATCTCACCCAAATCTCAAAAATAGCGATCAAAAATCGTAAAATCGCTACTAAACACAAATTTATCACTCTTGTCAATTTTGCGATTTTTGATCGCCATTTCTGAGATTTGGGTAAGATTTACACAATCACCGCAATTTAACTTTTTGTTGAGAATCCGGCTCTCTTCAACTTCCATTAATAAAAAATACAATTTTATGATTCCTTATCCAGTTATAACCCTTATTGTTGGAAAGCGTTTTCTAGCATATTTTTCCAATTATCTCAATAACCGTTAAAGTTACAGACTTCAGACTGATTTCATTGACTTTCTCAGCTAATTTTACATAGGAATCGATTATTTCAGAACCTCACTAAAGCCTTTAAAAAATTAGAAAAAATAATATATTTTGAAAAATCTCAATTTTCCGTCATTGTTATCTCGGTAACAAAGCGTTTTTGGGGGTATGGTCCCATGGAACTTTTTTGTCTACTTGGTGTGAGGAATCAGCCTGAGAAGTATTACACATTCCTCCTGAAACACCCTGTACAAACAATAATTTTCACATAGCTGTAGTGTAGTTTTCTATTCAGTTTTACTTGCATATATAATTTAGTACTGAATTACAATACATCAAATGCGGGAGGATTTTATTGATAAGAGATCAATATTATTAGTGATAGAATATATATATCGTTTGGTTATACAGGGTGTTTCAGGAGGAATGTCCAATACTTCTCAGGCTGATTCCTTACACCAAGTAGACGAAAAAGTTCCATGGGACGATCCCCCGAAAACGCTTTGTTACCGAGATAACATAGGCGGAAAATTGATATTTTTCAAAATATTTTAATTTTACTTTTTTTTTTAGAGGCTTCACTCAGGTTGTAAAATTATCAATTCCTATGTGAAATTAGCTGAGAAATTCAATGAAACCAGTTCCAAGTTTGTAACTTCAACGGTTACTGAGATAATTGGGAAAATATGCTAAACAACGCCATTTTTCTAAAATTAGGCTGAGGCCACACCGCCGGTGGGTGGAGCGTGGTCTGTCATTCACTGCTGCCAGCAGTCCAAATGAAAATTGTTTTACTCTCACCATCTGTCACAATTAAAATATTATTAAATATATTTGATAAAATGTATAATATATTCTTGAATTGAATATATTTCTGTTTGTGGAATCAATATTGAGGTCTACTGTTCAACAGAACTACTAGTATTATGCTTGTTTTAAAACCATTCAATATAAAAAAACTGCAAAAAACCTACCTATTTGAGGTTACCGTAAAGCTTAGTACATAATTATCGAAAATGTCTCAAGGGAATGTTTTCATAGTCAGCTGATTTATGAGACACGGCCCTGTTCTGTAGATTATGTACGGTAGGTCGTGGCGAAGACTACAAAATCATATTGGCAGTTGCAATGTGTATACTTTGTTGATTCAGCCTCTTGGAACTATAATTTAGTGTAAGAGCGGTGGGTTGGCTGAAGTGATTATTCCCCTGAAGTTATAGTTCTGCGCATGCGTAGTTACATTCTCACTCCCCTCCGCCATCTTGCCAAAGGCTGATCTTCTGTTCGCGGTACCACTATAGTATGTGTTCAGCCGCCATCTTGGAATTCTTAAATATTGACAACATAACCTCAAAAAACAGAATGACGTCATACCATTCGTACGATGTATTACTGTGGATGGTGTGTATGTTCTATAGATTTACCAACTACCCTCCACCCTCCAGGCTCTACCCATCGGCAGTGCGGCCTCAGCCTTGGGGCTATAACTGGATAAGGATAATTTGTATTTTTTTCAATGGAAATTGAAGAGAGTCGGATTCTAGAGAAAAATTTCTAGCGATTGTGTGAATCTTACCCAAATTTTAGAAATAGCGATCAAAAATCGCAAATCGCTACCAAATACAAATTTTTCACTTGAGCTATGTTTGGTCATTTTTTGCAAAATCGTCTACCCAAGCAATAAAGAGCCTCTGGCACGATAGGAAATGCAAAATCCTCGTCTTGAATTAAATGCAATTACGTTCGGTCAATTATAGCGATCAAATTATAGCTTATAGACAATTTTTCATCAAACTATCATATTCATTATACGGACCTGATAATCCTCCGCAACAATAATGAAATATTATCAAGTTCATTCCAATAATATTCTAGTAAACTTTCAAGTGCCATGAGATTTATTGATTGCCTTTATTAAGGGCGGAGTTAGGACTATTGGTCCTCTCTACCATACAAAGAGAGAGAGGTGAAGAGACTGTATCGATTCAAACAAGCGAAAGAGCAATTGAGTTTGATTACTGCATAGCATTGCATGCTGAACAGTGAGTGACATTGTGATGTTGAGTGATCTATTCCCACGAGACTGAGTGAAAAAAGGGCGACTGGTCAACATCACTCGAGTGTCACACAAGTGATCACCTCTCTCATCTAACACAGGTGGATGGAATCGTTCAGAGCCAATTAAATACGATGTATCTAACAATGCTAAAGTCTACCCAAAGAAGAACCTCTGGCAAGATGGGAAAATGACTCCAGCTTGGTCAATATTCGTTCAAGAATTATAAATGTGGTCTTAATTTGTAGAACAGAATCTTTTCCACAAATTGAGACAGAATTTATCATTTTTGAACCAATAATGACCGGGATGGTGTCATTTTTCCATCTTGCCGTGGGGTCTTCTCAGCTTGGACAAAATATACCCTTACAGTAGCAGAAATGGATGGGAATCCCCCCATTCAATCAAAATCCAAGTTTCGCATTGAAAGTATTCCATACTTCACTTCTCTTTTTCCGATTATTTTTTCTTCTTCACCTCCTTGTCCTCTTCATTATCCTCTTCATCTCCTTTCACAATTCCTTCTTCTCTCCCCTTCATCATACTTCTTGCCTACTTTTTCTATTCTTTGCTCTCACCAGTTATTTCTCCTTCTTCTTCTTTTCTCATTATTTCAGTACCTTTCCTTAACTCCTTCACCTCTATTATTATTTAGATCTAACTGTTCAATATGTTTTGTTACTCCATTCCTAACCTATTTCTTTGTCTCTTTCCTTCTCGTTCCATTTATTTCTCTCTCTCTCTCTCTCTCATTTTCTCTCTTCTTCTTCCCTGTACCTTCTCCCCACCCTTCTTTCCGTTATTTTCTCACAATCGTGTTCCCTTTCCTTTCATCCTTATCCTTTATCCTTTCCTTTCGAACACCTAACAAGTTTCAGTTCTAGTTCTGGATCAAGTTTTATAACTTTACAGTTCCAGCAACTCATTGGCCAGTAAGTTATCTCATGATACATAAGGGACATGTTTGCCTGTCATAAAACCATTGGTATAGTTTCTCCAAGCGAAGAAGACCCTCTGGAAACTATAATAGTACGTTCAATCAGAGAAGACACCTCCTCACAGTGTAAATATATTGTATTCGAGTGTCTTCTCAGCCAACTCCAACTATACCGAAAATTGTCTGTCGCAGGGGACTCAGCCATATAAGGGCTGTATAAGTTTCAAATAGGTTTCAAAGCTTGATCGTCCAAATTTCAAGATTCTTGAAAGGTATTGCGAGCACTGGCGGCTCGTGCCCACGAAACAGGTGGAGTGCCCGTATCTTTTACTGTACAGCACTTCACCTGTTTCGTGAAGATGAAGAAGAAGAAGAAGGAGAACAAGGAAGAAAGAAAGGAAGTGAAGAAGAAGAAGAAGAAGAAGAAGAAGGAGGAGGAGAAGGAAAAAGAGGAAGAAGAATGAGAAATAACTGGTGAGAGCGTAGAATAAAAAAGTAGTCAAGAAGTAAGATAAAGGAGAGAGAAGAAGGAATTGTGAAAAAAGGTGAAGAAATAAATGAAGAGGACAAGGAGGGGAAGAAGGGAAAAATGATCGGAAAAAGAGAAGAGAAGGGTGAAAGGAAGAAGAAGGAGAAAAAGAGGAAAGAAAAAGAAGAAAGAAAAAGAAGAAGAAGAAAAAGAAGAAGAAGAAAAAGAAGAAGAAGAAGAAGAAGAAGAAGAAGGAGGAGGAGAAGAAGAAGAAGAAGATGAAGAAGAAGAAGAAGAAGAAGAAGAAGAAGAAGAAGAAGAAGAAGAAGAAGAAGAAGAAGAAGGAGATGAAGAAGAAGAAGATGAAGAAGATGAAGAAGAAGAAGATGAAGAAGAAGAAGAAGAAGAAGAAGAAAGAAATAAAGTGAAGAAGAAGTAGAAGGAAAAGGAGAAGGAGAAGTGGAAGAAAAAAAATGATTATAATAATTCTTCCAATATTTGGAAGAGGAAGATGAAGATGAAGAAGAAGAAGAAGAAGAAGAAGAAGAAGAAGAAGAAGAAGAAGAAGAAGAAGAAGAAGAAGAAGAAGAAGAAGAAGAAGAAGAAGAAGAAGAAGAAGAAGAAGAAGAAGAAGAAGAAGAAGAAGAAGAAGAAGAAGAAGAGGAAGAAGAAGAAGAAGAAAAGAAGAAGGTGAAGATGAAGAAGAAGAAGAAGAAGAAGAATGTTGTTTACTGAGAAACTCAAATTGAATCCTGATAGTGCATTATTAATACTCATGAGATTCATGATAATCATGATAATTTGCTAATCAATCAAGCATATAACTGTGAACTACATAGCTGTTGAATAATCATAGTCTGTTCAAGCAAAGAAGACATTCTGGCTCGATAAGGAAATGACTCCAGCTCGTTCAATATTGGTTCGAAAATTATATTTTAGGATTCACATTGTAGAAAACATCCTGCTCCACAATTTGAGACCATATTTATGATTTTTGAACTAATATTGACCTAGCTAGAGTCATTTTCAAATCTGACCAGAATGTCTTCTTTGCTTGGACAGACTATACAATCATAGATTTGTGATAATGTGAATTACATAATGATACAGTTTATAATATAAAATATCTGGTACCGAGCTTCGCCCTGAAGTTGCGGGCGAACTTTTGAATAACATAAATATGTTATTGTAAAAAAATTAAAAATTGGTATGATCACCTTTCACAATTTTTGGCATGAACATGATTGTGTTATAGATTTGAATGTAACTCCATTTACTCCAGCTGGATAGCGTTGGTTAGCTAACGATAACAGCCATTATAAAAATGCACCTTAAAGTGCATAAGAAATATACTTAACCTCGAAATACTGAATGCAATCAATAGCCTACACAATCGACTTTAGCTTCGGATCAGATTTGAATCAATTCATAAATGAAACACAGATTTATATAATAAGTAATATATTATAATATTACATTCAGATGAACAATTTTTATCCTCTCCAATCCAATTCAATTCAATTCAATTTTATTTCCACAATAAAAATCAAAATTACAAATTCTTAAAGGCAAAATTGCACTAGGCAATAGTTGATACAAAATACATAGTGGAACTCTACTGGCAAAAGTATAACTTGTCCGCCAGTAGGAGTAGCAATAATTGAAAAAATAAAACAAAAGGAATTTAAAAGAGTTTTAAAAGTCCTATTCTGGTTTTGTCTCCACGATCACATCAGCTTACATTTCATCACTTCTCACAACAGAAAATTTCAGTTCAGAAAGAGCACACGAGCAGAGGCACAGTTACTAAGGCATTGTGGGTAGGTTTAGCGGATATGTATCTGATGTGTGTTGGAAAGTATTGGGAGATACGTATCAATCCTGCCTCAAATAATATGTATCAGATAGGTTTGAGGTACATATTTTGTAATACATACTTTAATATGTATCGGATACTTTGTGTGCTATGTGGGATATGCAGTACTTGAGACTATTCCTGAAGGGATATTTCTTTTATTAATCCTGCCAGAGAGTTTTCCCGGACATGAGACCTGGTGCAATCTTATTTTTCCATAACGGTTATATCACATTTCAAATTTCGAGGAAATCGTTAGAGCCGTTTTCTAGATCCGTGGTTCCACATAGGCTACATAAAAACATACAGAAATTACTTGCTTAATATGATAGGATTGTGTCTTGAATTGAAGCGGTTGAAAAATTACAATTATTGATTCTCAGCTCTGTCAGGACAGTCAGCGACCAGTGTGCGAGAGTTCAAGGGTACAAGAGAAGCCCCTAGCTGTATTAAATTGAAGACAGCTTTAAATTAAAGCTGCTCTTGAAGATAGTTCCAGACTTTCCTGAAAGAGTTGATCATTAGTAAGAGACACTCTGTAGTCTGAACAAGCAAAGAAGAGCCTCTGGTAAAATGAGGAAATGACTCCAGCACGGTCAATATTGGTTCAAAAATTATTGATTTGGTCTCAGTTGTAGGAAACATTCTGATCTACAATTTGAGACCAAATCAATAATTTTTAAACCAATATTGACCGAGCTGGAGTCATTTTCTCATCTTGTCAGAGGCTCTTCTTTGCTTGGTCAGACTATACAAACGCGTCAATTTTTATCACCAGATATAATAGATAATCAGAATCTGGAATGAACAGCTAAGCGAACCAGCGATTGTCGATATAGCAGATTAATCGACTGTGAAAATCGAATTAAAACTGGACAATAGAGGGAACACTCGCAATCACAGTCAAGCCACAGACTCGCTCTCTCTTTCCCTCTCTATCTATTTCCTTCTCTTTTTTTCTTTCTCTCTCTATTCCACCCTTTTCCTCTTTTATCACCGTTTCCTCCTTCACCACATTTACCTCTCTCACACCCTCTTCCACTTTCACTTTCACTTGTCCACCTCTAGGCCTATTGCTTTCTATTCCTTCTCCCCATTCTCTTTCTCTCACTCTCTCTCTGTCTCTTCCTCTCTCTCTCTTTCCCTTTCTCTTGCTTTCTCTTTTTTTCTATCTCTCTTTCTCTCTCCTTTTCCCTTTTTCTCTCTCTCTTTCCCTTTCTCTTTCTCTTGCTCTTTCTCATGCTCTTCCTCTTTCAATTTCTCTCTCTCTTTCTCTTTCTCTTCCTCTTTCTCTTGGGTTGTGTGGTTGAGAGGACCAAGAGAACTAACTCCGCCCTTAATAAAGGCAATTTATTTATCTATCTATCTATCTATCCCTCCCTCTTTTTCTTCCTCTTCCTCTTCCTCTTCCTCTTTTTCTTTCTCATTCTCTTTCTTTTTCTCTTCCCCTTTTTCTCTCTCTCTTCCCCTTTCTCTTTTTCTTTCTCTTGCTCTCTCTCTTGCTCTTCCTCTTTCTCTCTCTCTTTCTCCTTCCCTTTTCCTTTCCCTTTCCCTTTCTCTCTTTCTTTACCTTTCTCTTGCTCTCTCTCTTTCTCTTTCTCTTACTATCTCTCTTTCTCATTCTGTCTCTTTTTCTCCTCCTCTATCTCTTCCTCTTTTCTTTTCTTCATCTCTTTCTCTTTTCTTTTCTCTATCTCTTCCTCTTCCTCTTCGTCTTCCTCTTCATCTTTCTCTTCCCCTTTTTGTTTCTCTTTTTTCTTCTTCTCTCTTTTCATTCACTCTCACATCATCCATAGTGATACATCATATGTATGGTATAACGTCATATACTGTTTTTGAGATTATATTGTCTATATTCAAGAATTTCAAGATGGCGGCTGAACACTATCCAGACCATCTAGCCTATCCACCCACCGGCCTCAGCACTGGCGGCTCGTACCCACAAAACAGGTGAAGGCCCGTATCTTTTACTGTACAGCACTTCACCTGTTCCGTGGGCACGAGCCGCCAGTGCCTTAGAGTTCTCGATAACTTCAGCCATGAGAATTATCGAACGTCAAAGAGAGTTTTGAAACAACAAGATTCTAGTTATAGTGTGTCCAAGCCAAGAAGACATTCTGACAAGTTGAGAAAATGACTCCAACTTTGTCAATATTGGTTCAAGAATTATCAATTTTTTCTGAAATTGTAGGGAAAATTCTGGTCTACAATTCTAGATCAAACTTGTTATGTTTGAGTCGATATTGGTGCAGCTAGAGTCATTTTTCTTTCTTGCCAGAATGTCTTCTTCGCTTGGACAAGATATATCTGATGTTTAAAGCACGTGCGCAACTTTGAGGACCTCTATCATACAAGTTTTGACGGCCGTTAACTTCCAAGGTGAGCCGTTTTAACTCATCCGTCATGTTATGATATCAGCTACAACCTCTCTTGTAATAGAACAGGAGCTGATCTATTGACCCTATAAATAGCCTGACATTGGTATAGTTCGACCAAGAACAGAAGAGCCTTTGGCTGCCATTCACTGCTGCCAGTAGTTGAAATAAAAATTGTTCCAACATAACCAAATTTAGGAAGAAATAGTACAGGCTCAGACGATTTTTTCTGTCCTAGATCATAATTATGTATGATTTGTGCTATCATATGTGAATAATTGAACAAATAAATGAAAAAATATATTTTCATTCGTGAAATCAATATGATTATGATTAGTGTAAAAACAGTAGGTTGGCTGAAGTGATTTCACCCTGAAAATATCAGTTCTGCGCATGCGTAGTTACACTGTCACTTCCCTCCGCCATCTTGCAAGAGGCTCTTCTGTTCTTGGCCCAACTATGGTCTGTCCGAACAAAGACAGCAGAATATTCCAGCTTGTAGGTCAGATAGGTATAGGAAGGTGGTAAATCAGTAGATACAGGTAAAAATTAGTTCAAAAATTGAAAATTTAATTTCAAATTTTGAATCAAAATGTTTTCTATCATATTTTAAATTGGAGTTTGAAACTTTTTAAAATAATTACAATCAGAGTACTCTTTTAAAAAATATTTTTTATTTCACACAACATGTAAAAAAATATTTGTTAAAAGGGTACTCTTGTAATCATTTTTTGAAGTTTTAAATACAGTAGCCCTTAAAGGAAAGAAGTATTTAAACTGAGTTTATTATTTTTCTACCATTATTGATCGACCTGGAGTCATTCCCATCTTGCCAGAATGTCTTCTTTGCAAGGCACTAGCGGCTCGTACTCACGAAACAGGAGAAGTGCCCGTATCTTTCACTGTACAGCACTTCACCTGTTTCGTATTGCAAGGACATTGTATAGTTGAAAGGTTCTCAGGTTTACTTATTAACTCATCATTATGATAATTTCTGCACACTATTCACGATCACTTGAGCATAATTGAAGATTATTTTTGTCTGTGTCTGCGTTGTAAATAAGGTAGGTTTTCATTTATGCGGAACGGTTTGACGGACAGTCGCAATCACACACATCACATCTTCTGTTGTTCAAACTCAAGGACAAGGGAAGAGCTTTGGTAATTTTCCACCATTCATCTCGTATTTTAATTCTGTATCGGAATCATGGATGACATAGGCCTAACCATATAAGATTTTGAAAATAATGGTAGAAATTCAATGGTTAAATCCAAGATTGTAAAAATTAAAGGAAAAATAACCTTTGTGGTTGTGTATTAAATAATCAAAGCTAGTAAATCTACCAGGTGTGATATTTGTCTGGGAATTTTAGCATGTGTTAATCAATAATTTTTCTTCAAACATTCTTCAACTTTTCCTCAGCTAGATGAACTCGAAAACATTTATTAACAATCATTTCCAGCATGATGCTCCCCCGCTTATCAGTGCATCGGAGGATGATGTGAAAAAAAACTGAGATTGATGGTTAGGCGGGCAAAGATCTATGCTGTGGCCTTCAAGGAGTCCAGATCTGACACCTTGTGATTTTCCCTACGACACATGTTCATTTTTCATGAACATGAAAAACATTGTTCATTCACAAAAAAATTCAAATGACAACCATAAATTGAAGAAATGTTAGCAAATGTTTGGAGAAGAATTGATTAACAAAGAGCACACATTTTGAAATTTATCAATAACTAGCCGGCAGGCTCGCTCCGCTCGCCTTCTCCGCCTAGCCAGGGGGATCCGCCCCCTCACCCCCCCAAGAATCGTCAGTGTCAGTGAGTCAAATAGGCTCGCTTCGCTCGCCTGCAAAACCTTTGTCAGTGTCAGCTGAGACAAACAGGCTCACTTCGCTCACCTGCAAATTCCGTTCAGAAGGGATTCGAAATTTATTGAATACAGCATTTTTAGACCTAACCTGGAATTGTTTACGAAATTTCAACATTTTCTGCCAATTGGTTCTTGAAAAATCTAAGAAAAACTTTGAAAATAGTAAAACGCTTATATCGAGCGTAACCTTGGGAAGTATATCGAACATAGTTTGAAACTTTAACCAATATCTTCTAAATTAGTTCATCCAAAATCCCGCTCAACTATTGAATCCACAGTGAGGATTGGTCGTATCAAGGCGGAAGATATGCAACCCGCAATACATCTACAATTTTGAAAACCTGATTACTGGCGTAATCTAGAAACGGATTGCAAAAATATTTTAACACAAAATTTCTAGACCTCATTTGAACCTGCCCACCAAATATCAACATTTTCCACCGATTGGTTCTCGAAAAAAATGAGGAAATGCCGAAAAACTCTAGAAAAACTAAAATATTTGGCGTATCCTTAAAAAGTTTTTGAAATCCTCTCTTAGCGCGCGTCTAAACGTCCAACTGAACATTCCTGCCAAATTTGAACGCATTCGCTTCAGTGGATTTTTAGTTCTGGTGATGAATGAATGGATGAGTCAGTCAGTCAGTCAGTCAGTGCCATTTTGCTTATAAATTATTTATAAAATATTATTTATTTATATTATATTTATTTATAAATAGATTATTATAAATTATTTTGGATATAAATTATGAAAGAACTGTTTGGGACGCCGAAGTATATTAATGAACAAAATGAAATGTAAGTAGTTTGGTATAATTTGAAACCATGTTTGAAACCGCACCATTCTCTTATGATAATCCTGTATAATATGATTGTAATAGAAATTAGTTTGGGAGTGGTTGGAGATGACAGAAATAGATAGGCAATGGTGAGTGGGAGTAATATAGTCTGTCCAAGCAAAGAAGACATTCGAGCAAGGTGGAAAAATGACTCCAGCCCTGTCAATATTGGTTAAACAGTTATAAATTGTTCTTTATTTGTAGATTGGAACCTTTCTTACAAATTGAGACAAATTTATAATTTTTGAACCTATAATGACCGAGCTGATGTCATTTTCCCATATTGCCAGAATGTCTTCTCAGCTTGAACAGACTATAGCTTTTCAATTAGAAGTGGGAATGATTATGATGAATGGTGTGGCAATCACTGGATTAGGGATCAGAGCTGTTGTTATCAAATTATCGGATTATGTTCGCTCTTACGCATGGGTCTGTGTATAGACTGAGTGGGAAGGGGAGACACAGATTCAGAATCAGATTCAGATTCACATTCTGATTCACATTCAGATTCAGATTTAGATTCACATTCACATTCACATTAACATTCAGATTTAGATCTAGATTGAGATCCATATTCAGATTTAGATTCAGATTCAGGTTCAAATTTGGATTGAGTTTGAAATTCAGATTCAGATTCACATTCAGACTCATATTCACATTCAGATTTAGATCTAGATTCAGATTCAGATCTAGATTGAGATTCATATTCAGATTGAGATTCAGATTCAGGTTCAAATTCGGATTGAGTTTGAAATTCAGATTCACATTCAGACTCACATTCACATTCAGATTTAGATCTAGATTGAGATTCACAATCAGATTCAGATTAAGATTCAAAATTGTATTTAGATTCGGATACAGATTCAAACTTGGATTCTCATTGAGATCGAGATTGAAATTAAGATTCAAATTCAGATTCAGATCCAAATTTTGATTCACATTAAGATTCAGATTAAGATTTAATTGAAGATTCAGATCCACATTCACATTAAGACTCAAATTTGGATTCATATTGAGATTGGAATTGAGATTCATATTCACATCCAGATCCAGATTCACATTCACATTCACATTCACATTCACATTCACATTCAATCACTTATTGAACTTTTTTTCGTCGGTGAAGGAAGAAGAATGGGGAAGAGAAGGAAAAGATGTAGAGAATGAGATGAAGAAGAAGAAGAAGAAGAAGAAGTAGAAGGAAAGGAGAAGAAGAAGAAGAAGAAGAAGAGAAAGTGAAACGAAAAGAAGGGAAAATAATAAAAAATTGTGACGTCTACATGAGTAAGGAGGATCACACGTTTTACAGTCCATGAACAAGAATAAAAAGAAATTTTGCAAGAAGAGATTCTGATCTGGGAACAACAAGGACTGGGAGTGTGTGAGGAGGGAGTGTAAAGCAAAAACGAGGATGAGGAGGAGGAGGAGTAGAAGTAGGATGAGTAGAAGGTGGTGGAGGAAGAGTAAGAAAAGGAAAAGGATACCAAGCAACGTTCGTCTCGGCAAACGGGAAGGAGAAGTAGGTGGAGGAGGTGGTGGAGGAGAAGGAGGAGGAAGAATAGAAGAGGGTGGTGGAGTAGGAGGCGAAGAAGGAGGATTAGAAGAGGTGGTGGTGGAGTAAGAAGAGGTTACCATACAAAGCTCGTCTCGGGATACTAGACAAAGGGAAAGATAGTGTATTATACATAAAATGTCAAGAAATTTCAGAACAAAGACTGAATTGAATAGTTGGCTGTTGTTGAGGAGGAAAAGGAAAAGAGTTCAAAAGAGAGAGAGAGAGAGAGAGAGAGAGAGAGAGAAAGGTTGAGAGAGAGAGAGAATGAGAGAGAGAGACAGAAAGAGAAAAAGAGAGAAAGTGATAGAGTAAGTAAAAAAGAAAGAAAAATAATTTTGTTTTATATACGTACTTCTAATTCTATCATTCAAATTGAATTGATAATACCCATCTATTTCCTATTATGTTTGTATACAGGGTGTTTCAGGAGGAATGTGCGATACTTCTCAGGCTGATTCCTTACACCAAGTAGACAAAAAAGTTCCTTGGGACCAACCCCCAAAAACGCTTTGTAACCGAGATAACAATGGCGGAAAATTGGGATTTTTCAAAATATATTAATTTTTCTAATTTTTTAGAGGCTTTAGTGAGGTTCTAAAATAATCAATTCCTATGTAAAATAAGCTGAGGAATTCAATGAAACCAATTCCAAGTCTGTAACTTGAACGGTTATTGAGATAATTGGAAAAATATGCAAAAAAACGCCATTTTTCAACAATAAGGGTTATAACTGGATAAGGAATCATAAAATTGTATTTTTTATTAATGGAAGTTGAAGAGAGCCGGATTCTGAAGAAAAAGTTAAATGGCGGCGATTGTGTAAATCTTACCCAAATCTCAGAAATAGCGATCAAAAATCACAAAATCACTACTAAATACAAATTTATCACTTTTGTCAATTTCGCAATTTTTGATCGCCATTTCTGAGATTTACACAATCGACTTGGAATTGGTTTCATTGAATTCCTCAGCTTATTTTACATAGGATTTGATTATTTTAGAACCTCACTAAAGGCTCTAAAAAATTAGAAACATTAATATATTTTGAAAAATCTCAATTTTCCGATATTGTTATCTCGGTAACAAAGCGTTTTTGGGGGTTGGTCCCACGGAACTTTTTTGTCTACTTGGTGTAAGGAATCAGCCTGAGAAGTATTGCTCATTCCTCCTGAAACACACTGTATACGTACTTCTAAGTCTATCATTCAAATTGAATTGATAATACCCATCTATTTCCTATTATGTTTGTATATGTAATTATGTATGTCTGGCTCACCAGTAGGGTGGAGTGGAAAATGAGAATTTTTGATTCCTGCAGGCGCCCTCCCCCCATTATCAGACGGATGTAATCAAACATATAATATATTCTAAGTCAAACATGATAAAAAGCTTCCTTTCGTTTTCACAGTTTACCCATTTGTAATAGCAATGTTACTTGTTGTATTGCAAAAAAGTATCATGGCGACCTCCATATTCTAATGTATTGTTTTGTATTTTTATGTTTTCTCATGTATTCAGACATGAAATACGTGATAAGCAAGAGCGTAACAGAAATGAATAAAATATAAGTTTAGGCTACCCACATTGAGCAAAACTATAATATACCACTGGCGGCTCGTACCCACGAAATAGGTGAAGTTCCCGTATCTTCTACTGTACAGCACTTCACCTGTTTCGTGGGCACGAGCCGCCAGTGTAACATACTTTATCATAATAATTAATTAGAATCTCAATCAATTCTTCCATCTTACATACTTTATCATTGAGAGCACTTTAAAATGATGCTTGGATACTTCTTGTTGGGATAAGTTGAGAATGGGAATACTGTACTAGGTACTGTATTAATAAACAGAAAACATTTTAGCGACTTATTCAGTTCTCAATTATCAATTGATTTATTCATATTTATGTTCTTGGAAGCACATAAGGGAGAACATTATAAATTCTTGGAAAAATATTGCAAATCATCATGAATCTCGAGTTTCACTTAAAATATACTATTGTCCAAACAAAAATTGGAAACTTAATAAAAAGCAAATTGAAGATTGTAGCCATTTTCACCGCCCTCCTCAACTTTCTTGGGAAACATTCGAAATAAGTTAGTTCCGAATTCAGCCAGCAGATGGTAGTAGCAATAGGGTGATTCGCTTCGACTCCTATTAGACACGCCTTCTAGCTCTGCCTATGCTAGGCCATGATGACGTAACGGCATCAGCCAATGAGAGGGCGTTGTGGGCGTGGACTTGTACTGGCTTGTGATTGGTCGACAGAGTGGAGGGAGTTGTCAGCCACCAATAGAATTGGATTTGAGAGGGGCGTTTCTCAGCTTACATTGAGTAGTGTGTGGTGGCCAGCCACCAATATCTAGAATTAAATTCAATTTTAATGTACGATTCCAATTCCAAAGCGGCGGCTTGAGCTGCCCGGCTCTACTTGCACTGCTTTAGCCATCACAACTCTATTAACTCTATTCACTCCATTCACTTTATTAACTATAATCTTCTTCTTCTTCTTCTTCCTCTTCTTCTTCTTCTTCTTCTTCTTCTTCTTCTTCTTCTTCTTCTTCTTCTCCTTCTTCTTCTCCTTGTTCATCACCTTCTTCTTCTTCTTCTTCTTCTTCTTCTTCTTCTTCTTCTTCTTCTTCTTCTTCTTCTTCTTCTTCTTCTTCTTCTTCTTCTTCTTCTTCTTCTTCTTCTTCTTCTTCTTCTTCTTCTTCTTCTTCTTCTTCTTCTTCTTCTTCTTCTTCTTCTTCTTCTTCTTCTTCTTCTTCTTCTTCTTCTTCTTCTTCTTCTTCTTCTTCTTCATCATCTTCATCTTCTTCTTCTTCTTCTTCTCCTTTTTCTTCTCCCTCTTCTCCCTCTCCCTCTCCTCCTTCTACATATTTTTATC